>JAQFYU010000789.1:0-18673 GCA_034694905.1 Ceratophysella granulata | reverse complement strand
TCGCGAGCAAAATCTCTTACATCACACGGTCATGCCCAAACTATGTTTACAAGTAACGAGTAACATGTAGCGTAGCAAGTAAACACGAAATTTACTTGTTACTCGTCACTTGTTACCCGTCATTCGTCAACTGCCCAAACTCTCTAATGTCCGAGAGATTCTACTCATTCTGCAACTGCTGTTCTGCACTTCTTCATGTTCCCTGATTATCTTAGCATTGTACCAACTGAACACCCAGTCAAGTGTAATGCTTGTGCTGCAATGCACCAGACACTTGCACAAATGCTTGTTACATAATGAACATTTAATCCAAAGTTTCACACGTTCTTATAGCTAGAAAATATTGGTTGATTGAACACGCCTCTCCCTCTTTACACTCTACTTATAAAGGTCGGTCGAAGTACGACTTTCTCCGCTTTAGCAACACTCAACCAACAACGTGCTGGTCCCGGCGCTAGTGAGTCCTTCGAACCTCGTTGGGCTTGAAATGCCAGACGAAGCTTTTGGAGTATCAGTTGCGTATCGCATATCGCATCCCTCTCGCCAATCCTTTCACACGCGAACAAGTTTGGCTTCGGTAGACAAAGCAAGAGCCCAACTGAGGACCGAAAATATTTACAAAGAGAAGCAAAGGTTCCTGTCTGGCCAGCCCAAAGTTCAGAGTCAAGTAACTTTGCGTTCAACCCCGATTCCTCTATGTTCCTGTATGCCTCTAGTTTATGCTAAACATCCATATTTGGCATAATCAGAAATACTTGGCTTCCATGACCTAAATTTCTTAATTCACTGTAAGTTTTCGCACATCCTGGCCGGAATTCGCTTTCCTGGTCCAGACGAGATGCTTACATTGTGAAGTGGAGGGATGAAAAAAGGTAAGGGAATTATTAGTTAGCTGTTACCTTCCCAGCAACAGTTCCGGATTCGCGTTTGGTGAAACGGGAATGGGTTTGGGAAGGCAGGAGTTCATATCCGGGTGAACTAACTCAATTTGACTAAACCCTATTTTCCATTTCCCTCTTCGCCAAAACAATTTCCTACTCTGCTCTCCATTCCAGCCAGATATTCTTGGATTTGAGTCAGGGTTTGGACTCAAAATATGAAATAGGAAGGAACGAAATAGAAATGCAATTACACCACAGCATTTACGTGTACACTTGAGATTCCACAACAACTACCACTACACCAAACAACTCTTTTCACTGTGACGTGATGCGAAGTAGCTCATGCAAATGAGCTTCGAACTTTCATGCTTGTCAAACTGTCACCATTTCAAATACAGAGCAACATCTAAATTGTTACTACTTTGAATTTTTTGGCAAAGTTGAGAAGCTGGAACACAGATCTCTGTGAGAGAGGGCACATCACCGAATTAATAGCTTCTGATTTATGCCAGCTGAGTGAAGTAGCTTGACAACGTTGCAATTTGGCAGATATAGTCTCCTACGCTCCGATTCGTCATTGTGTTGTCTTGTACAACAGTGGAGTGAAAGCTGGGACTATTTATATTCGGGATTGAATACAAGAGCTGAGATTTTCCAGGAGGGTTAAGAGAGGAGTTTTGGAAGATTCGTTATTTGATGAGCTAGTGAGCGGAGCAGAATTGTGATTTTCGGGTGTGTCGGTGTGACTGAATGGAAGGTTGAAGTCTCTCTTCAGAAATTCATGGAAGGGAAGGGAGTCATTAGACAAGTGTCAGGAACTTCTTTTTCCGCACCCATCATCCACCACCCCACCAGCCAGCCTCCTCCGTCTTGACACTCTTAGTCATCCGCTCCAACCGCTCCGCACCATCAACAATGCCTCATCTCATCAACCAACATCCAATTTAGCACTAGGAAACTGGAGAAAGTTTCAGAAGTCTAATGCAGCTCACTGTTAGCGCTGTCCTGTGTCCAGTTCGAGGCTCTTCAGAGCAACGCATGTTTCCACCGTCTACGAATAACTGCACGTCTCTCTTGATGCGCTAGGCACAGGACTAAAAGTGCAAACATCGTCACGTTCGAATCAAGCATAGTGCAATGTAATCATCATAAATATTTCGTATATTGAATTACCAACATAAAACACAGGTAAATTGTCAATGTGAGACGGGTCAATTTAAAATCCCAACATTTTAGCACCGTGACATGAAACCCGCATTACGGAAACAACAACATACAGATCCGCAGCACAACAAGCCGCAAACGAAAAACCACAACGTTCAAAGCAACAAGAATAAAATGGGCAAGGTTTACTGTGTTACTGACTTTAATTTCGCGGATTTTAAGTTGCTGTTTCCACTTTCACGATTTTTATGTTACAGTTTTTATAGGCTTATGTTTAAAGTCACCTAAGATTAATCCCTTTTTCACCTAATTTTTTCTAAAATTGACCTGGACTGCTTTTCACCTATCGACGAATTTTGACACACGATATTGATACTTTCCAAACTACATAGTTCAGATCCCATGGATGACAATCGAATCTGGGATATTAACTAAAACTTCTAAAACTAAAAAACGAAAATATTCTGACAGATAATAATGAGGTATTGAGAAGGTGAGAGAAAGCAGAGGGACAATGGATGTAGGAAGAAAGAAATTGAACTCAATGCTTGGTTTAGACAAGACGGCGTGTGGGTGTGTGCTGGAGAAGTATTTGAAGCTCTTGTGTTGTGTTTGTGGACGGAGCCACTTAGGAAAACGGAGGCCTCTTTTGTGGAGAAAAGCCTCTGGAAATCACTCAGTTTGGAAAGAGATAAATGAGACATTCCCAAAGAATCCCTGAACTCATCCATGTTCTCAACCAAGCATGAATTCCTCCCATTCCTCAGCCACGTCTTCTCGACCTGTCATGACGAATACGCAGCAGCTCATATGTTACAGCGCCAGACATACACACGGAATACCCGCATTTCATCCCAACAAAAAATCCAAGTTTCCTTACAATGGAACAAACAGTTTGGGAAGTATTTGAGCACCTTCAATTTCTCAGAACCACACAAGCAGATCTGAGAATGATCTGGTATCGGCCGGACTTTCTTTCCAAACAACGAACACAGTAATTTTAGCATTTCCTGATAGAGCATCGGTTTAATCCATTTATAGCAATCAAGCACAAATAACAGGAAACTGCAACTGAACAAACCGTCTGGAACTGTTAGGATTAGAGGACAACAATACAGAGATGTGTGCTCGCGTAGTACCGTTTGATTTTGGTCTATAATTCTGGACCAACTTCGAGGTTGCGCCTGATGTACTGCCTAGCAAGAGGGTGCATGAAGCTTGAGCATAATGAATCCTAATGTTTTGAACCTTCTGGCTTGATCCAAATGACATGACTCTGTGTATATGTGATCGGCATGAATGGCTCAGGTTGAGGTCATGCTTGACCACAAGGCGAGTGGGACATGGATCAGGATTTACAAATTGGCTCATTGGACCTTAACCTCCTGAGCCCGAATCGGGAGTTGGGGTTGGGATTGGGACGCGGACACAATGTGAAAGTGAGCAGGGAGATGGAGTGGGAAGACCGGGACTTAATGGAGCAGGACGAGGGAATTGTTCTGTTTTCTGGACTGGTTCAAGTGTGTGCGGCTGGGATTCCATTCATTGAGTTGGAGTGGTCCTTCCATACCTTAAGTACTTTCCCTACCGACTCCTGGACTAATGATCAGAATAGTAGCGGCAGACCCGGCCTCATCACAATCACAAGCTTCCCGTTCACTCAGGGCTCAAGTGCCTCTTTCTACCGGAATGATCTTATGAGATCGGAGATCATCCCTCTACCAGACCTGGAATCAGCCTTGACACAATTCTTGGTTTCAAATATTTTGTACTCGTAGCTTGTAATTTGCGGATGTACTTGCATAATTGGGTTCTGGTTCATTCGACTCAAAGCCAGTTGCGTGATGCATCAACTACAATGGTTCAGGTACATCTTAAACCTGTATGAAATGTGTTGGAGGTTGTTATGTGGCTGGACCAGAGGAAGGCGTTTCTGGTCCAAAGCTTCCGACGTCAGGTTCAGAGGGTGATTGAAAGAGAGGGGGAAGAGAAGGCAGGAGGCTGAGTGGGAGGTAGGCAGAAATGATCAGAACAATTATCCTGCAGAATGATAATAAATAATGGCACGAGACGGTTCGTAAATGAAGGAAAACAATTATTTGTGGTTTGGTCAGGGTTGAGTTTCCGCCTCAAACTCCAAGGGTCCAGGTTTATCACACTTTGTTTATTCTCTCCAAACTCTTATCAGTTTTCCATACGAACTTATGAGTGAGTAGTTCCTGGTCACATTTCCTTTATTTAATTTTATGGTGAACTGTTATAAAAGTTGATAAAGAGAAACCAAGAGAGTTTTGAAATGATCTCGATATTAGCCCTAAATCTTGCGGTTTACTTCCAAATCCTTGCGTCCTACATATGGAGACTATCGGATAGGAGACAACCCTGCTGCACAAAATGGACCGTTGCTCCACAACAACTGCTCCAAGTAGGCTCTCAGAAAGCGGCATGAAGTATTTTCATTAGATATTGGCACGTTGTTGGCGTCTCTTGTTGTTAGTGTGGTTCTGATTTGGGCGTTGAGCTAACGAGACTCAATGCCAATCATTATCCTGATGAGTTTCCCACAGATTCTTCCCTTTTCAATCTCCACAATGGTCTCTCGTCTGCTATCATCTCCGTCCTGCTTCTACGCTCTTCCGCGTCTGGATTTCTCCTCAAACAATCCACCAATATTCTACGTTCTCCTGATACATATTTTCAGCCCAAACATATTTTACACAAACTACTGCAATACTTGCTTGCTTGCAATCGCAATCGTGAACCGCGCAACATGGCACAACTTATTTGAACACAACCAAAAAACTTCGTAATTGGTGCTTTTACTTTTGCTTTGCCTTTGCTTCCTCGCAATTTTGCCTGCTATCCATTCCAGCCTAATTTTCTTTGGTCTTGGTTTCTAATGTGAATATTACTTTTAATTTTCTAGCAGCACTTTAATTTCGCGGGTTATAATTCGTTTTTTTTTAGATTGTGGTATTTAAAAAGTCATCTTCTTGATTTCTGCAAAAGCAGCAGTTTTTAACGGAACGCAAAAAAAAAGCGCAAATTAAGCAAGTGCAACACCAAATTATATTGGAATGAAGTGTCCCATCCTTTCCAGACGGCCTATTGTATTGTTGTTGGAAGAAGTGAGTCCAAAGCCGGGTCTGGCTTTGCCTGTCAATGAAGCGAATAAAGTTTTATCGGGTGTTCAATCCTCAGTCATACTTGAGAAGATTCGACTCCTTGTTATGATTTGGAACGACTGCTCATAACAGTTCACAGAGCCTGGGCGTCTCTTACACGCTCCACTTATACATATGTAGGAGTGAAAC
This sequence comes from Ceratophysella granulata, assembly GCA_034694905.1. Taxonomy (NCBI): domain Eukaryota; kingdom Metazoa; phylum Arthropoda; class Collembola; order Poduromorpha; family Hypogastruridae; genus Ceratophysella; species Ceratophysella granulata. Next base: position 13,314 of record JAQFYU010000789.1, on the reverse strand, counting down.
CTGGGAACATTCCGAGAATCCTGAGAAGACGGGTCCCAAGGAAACAATAAAATTACAGAGGTCTTCATTGTCCTCCTCCATAATACGGCTCGCAGATGGACCTCTTCAAACATAAACTCCGCACATAAATTCTTAATGTTTTGGAACAGAGGAAACCAGGTTCATTGTCAACCTTGGCTCAAGAGAAGGATCGCTATGGCTTTTAACTGCAGGACGTAAAATAACTCTAGAGAAATATTATGGTTGAGCAGAAGAAGTACAGAGGACCACACTAAACTGGCTTTCAGGAGTTTCGCAAACTTGGATCTCCAACGCTCCAGCTCAAATACGTCCAACTTCAGCCGAAAACTGAAAAGCAGTATCGGACACGACCAACCAACCATCCGCTGAGCCAATTCCAACTTATTTCCTTTGAAACGACGGGATTTTAGCTAGAGACTCGTTCCGGTGACAAGATTCGCACACGTGGGTCTAGTCTGGAAATGCGGAAAGAGAAGATCATTAAAGTGTGCAGAGGACGGATTGGAGGTAATTGATTAGCTGCGAGGAGTCTGAGTTGGGATGTCAAGGATTTCCCAGGTCGGAGTTGTCCAAATTGATTCGTCACCGCCAGTGTGTGTGTGAGAGGTCTTCATTTACGCTCATTAGGGTTTTTCTTCTTCCAGAAAAAAGAGCAGGGTTCCAAAGTGAACCATGAAATCTTGTCAAGTAAATAATAGACATAAATAATTGGGAAGGAACTCTGCCAGCCCAAGGAGACCACCCAACTGCCACAAATTGTGCCAGAACACTCCCAGCTCGGTCCATGCCTGTTTCCCATAGTTGATACTTGACAAACAAAAGCGTGCTTCCAACTCAATCTGGAGGAACACTCTGTGCGGTTCCATCCAGTTGGAGGACATTGCCTACGTTAATGCTTCGCCGTGTCAATGATCCATGGAACAGGTATCACCTTTCTCTGGCTTCAAAACAGACTCTTCTCCATTTCTGCGTCTCAATTTTCTCTACAGTTCCACATTTTAGGAACTTGCACTAAAATACAAAATGCTAAGCTGAGTGTTCCTCCTGGCTCGCTCAAGTCCATCTCCAAACTGTAAATCCGTATAAACCAGTTCACTCTTAAGCATGTGAGAAAATTGCAACGATGAGCTTTTCTTCAAGGTTAAATTATATGGTCAATGTTGTTTCGATGAATGTATAATGAATTCACCGAAGTCGTATACTCGTTCTATTTTCTTAAAAATCAAATCCGTAAACGGAGTAAAAGGTAAAGCAGGAACAGGGAGGGAAGGGTTACGAAAAATGTGGGACGATGCTAAATTCGTTATTTAATTTAAACGCTGATAACCGCCCTAATTTTGCGCATGTGCTGATGGAACGGCAGTATGTAACGGTAGCAGGAACCTGGAACGTGAACACCTAGGGGTGAGATTGGCAGGAATTTTGGCATTATGAGCACCGGACCTTGCCCTATCTCCTTTCTCAAGTCATTTCCGCCTCCACTATTTATATTTGAGAAGGGTGAGTGCATGGCAAAAGCCACAAACGACCCGAGTCCTATTTCGTATTTATTGAAGAGGGACTTTGACAAACACTCGAGCAGAAGGAGATGGTCTCGGAGCTCACTGGACTGAGCAGAGCGATTGGGGAGCCAGAGGTCTGGTCCAATATTATTATTCCGCCAGCAGGGTTGTTGTGCCTCTTTGGACTAATCCGTACCAAAATACCCGGCTTCATCCTTCCACTCACTTGAGGCATGTCCATGAGACGGAGCTGAGTATTTGCTTTGTTATTCGGGCATCCGTCTCCAGGCTTCCCTCAAGAAGTCACTCTGACTCTCGAGGACTCCTGCTCCTCCATTCGAGAGTGTCAAGAATACGCACATTTTCTCCTGATTCATTAGGACTTTCAAACACTAATTAGGCTAGAGACAAATTATGCCTGTTTCCGGTACTCGTTGATCCTTGAACTTGTGCCTTTGGCTTCCCACATGGTTCTCTGTTCGGGAAAGACAATCGGCTTTCTCACTCAGAATGCAGTCGACTAATCCTGGAGTGAGATGGCAAAATCCGCTCTGGTAGCACTGTAAAATACATTTTAAATTATGCATGAACTTGGTAGACTCTGCATTTGTCTTCTTTTATCCTAGACTTGTTCACTTGCTTGCAAAGAGTGATCAAATCATCAGTATGACAAACTGGGAAAAGAACCTATTCAAGAAATGGGATTATTTTGACTTGGAACATTCAGTTTGTATCCGTACTGTTCTAATTTGTTCATTCAGTCAAGAGTTGGTCTCAATTTGGTCTGTTCCAGAGACTGATGCAGATGCGTAGTTCTGGAAGGAGATTTGGTCTGGTTTGACTCACCTCCACCTGGAATTCCTGAATGCGTTCTGACTGAGAACGCAGTGGCCCATGTCAGAGTGAAGTTAGTTGGATTGAGTTCATCATGCAAATGCAAAGCGTGTAGGCGGAAGAAGGAGAGAAACTCCAAGTTTCCAGCTTCTTATTATGAGAAAGTGGAGCAGAACAAGTGCTGGAATCTGGAATGGAGCTGGAGGCTGAGTCTAATGATCACTTTCTTCCCTTTGGTTTCTGGGAAGATGATGGGAGGAAATGACAAATTTGGGACACATGTGACGGAATCCAGGACCTGGGACACAAACTCCTTCCCTCGTCAGTCTCGATCTCGACTTCTGGCTTCTGCTAGTCTCTTCCAGTCAATGCTGCTCGTATTTGGATAGAAAACAAGACAGGGAACCCGCATCACAACAACTCCTGGCCCAGAACTCGGAAACCGGACCAGAATAGTCTAAGAGCATCTCTTCTGCCAACTTGGACTGGACTTGAACTCATTTTATTCAACTTCAGCTTTTCTGGCGTCTTTTTGCTTGGACCAACGGAACGCTTTCGTTCACTTAAGAAAATAAACATAATCAAAAAGGCTCGGAACATGCTGTCCAGGATCTTGGAGTTCCGAGCTGAAGTACCTACCTCATAGTGGAGCAAAAAATGTCAACATTTCAATCCAAAAGTTATTTTCCAAAAATGTGAAAAGCAATCACAGAAGTCTCCAATCAATTGAAGTGAATGCTTCCATGTCGTACTACGTAATGTTGTTTATTGAAAAGGTAGGTCAGATCAATAGGAATAAGGATGGAAGAATATTCGGAGCATGGTCATGAGCAAGCAGCTCTCGAAAAGGGTCATATTGTTAAATTGTTTATTCGAAACTTTGCGCATCTGGAATTGCGCTCAAGCTTTCAAAATATGAAAACTCCTGTTGTTCAGGTTCAGGAGTTGATTATGCAAGTGAATATCAAGGAAATCAGATTTCTCCAAGTAATCAGTCGATATAAATGCCTCCGAACTGGGCACATTTGCGAAGGTCTTCCGAAACGCTGCTCCTATGTTAATTCTTGCAGTTTTCAACCATATTTTATGCACATTTGCATTTACCCAAATACGACTGAGTAGCTTGTCCAAATAATCAGATGTCTCGTGAATCTCTCTAATATTTTCAATTGCCAACTTACAAGGAAGTTCTGATGCTGTAGTGGGACATACGATAGGTTGAGGTGGGGGTGGTGGGATGAAGACAAGACAAGGTGGGTGTGAATAGACGGGAGAAAGGAAGGTCTGTGGCTGGAGTCTGGACTGGATTCCCCAAACAAAGGCTTCAGGATGAAAGTGGAGGCAAGACAACAACCGCAGAATCCAGGGCAATTAATCCCTCCGCATAGTGATCAGACTCGTTGGCTCCGAGCTTGAGAACTATTTGGTTCTGTCTGACACGGATTTGAACATTAATCACGCCAAAACCAAAAAGCTCTTGATGTGTGATGTGCTGAAGTCGGTGTTCATTCCACTCGGCTCAGCTTCTGCCCTCTTCCTGCCACTCATAACTCGTCTTATCAAACACGCAATTACCACTTCGCAGCAATTCCTTCTCACTCTTGGAAGTCATGAATTAAAGTTGATCTCATTCCATCAACTCAAATTCCAGCAAATCCCAAATCGTATAATTTTCTGAAACTACCAGGCTACTCCTGGGCCTGGTACCAGACACCCTCACATTAGTTACCTTCTCACATTCGCTTCAAAAAATGTCAGTTGTTTGAACTTATGTCTGAGTACCGATTGTACTAAAGGTATAAGCGTGATGCTTTTGCGTGTTTACACTGATGGAGGAAAATGAAAATGTAACCTGTCACCTGGCTTCACACTGAATACAAGATTGTCCAGTTCCAGCTAAGGTCCTCAGAGCAGTAACTGCCGTATGTATGCCCGATGCCCATTTACTGTGAAGAAAAGCAGGGTCCGAATCCTTCGTGCAGAACGAATTTATGCTTTCGCTTTTGCGGGCACGCATAACCTCTGAAATACAGTACAAAAATCTGTTAACCATCTTGGAGCATAATAAAATAATAAAGAATAATGCGATGAAATATTTCCTTTACATCGCGCTTCGTTTTGAGCACAGAGGGGACGCGCTTACTGTATTGGTATCGCTCCTTTTAACACAACTTGAGACAAAACGACATTTTTAAAGCTTTAAAGTATACAATCCGGCTTGCCACGTGGAGCTCACAGTGTAAATTGCAAACTGATGTGAGGAGGTCACTAGTTCCGGCCGTCGATTTATGCTCGGCTATCCCTGGTTTTGCTTCACACTGATAGAAATCTGGAACCTGGTTCCAGATTTGTGAAGGGAAACAGGGATTGCATGATCTAAATTGAAATAAAATTGAAAACGGTTGCTATGAAAATTCATTTAAGGCTGGTAACTCCTTGTCCTCGCTATCTGTGTAACTGGTTTAGACAAGCTACCTATACCATTACAAAGGCTACCAAATATATGTCTATGAATTCAAAGCTCTGTGGATATCGGTATCCTCAAATTATCGTCAACCACACCGAGGTTTAAAACCCATGAAAACTCAAAATTAGCTATGAGTTGCACTTGGTAACCAAGATTCAAGGAATCCACATGATCTTCGAAAAAGTTCGACAAACCTCGACGAAAGCTGTCATTTTCCGGATCTTACCACAATTAATTTATTTAGAATGTTTGTTGTAAAAAAAGCTTTCTTGTGGGAAGTGCTGAGCTGATATATACGCATATGATTTATGATTTAATCGACCACGATTGGATAAATGTTTTCTCATGAAAATTTTGAGAGAGCTTCTATGTAGGAACTCAGACTAACAGCTATACTATCTTTTAATTAAGAGTTCGTCTGCCCTTGCAGGGATTTTATTAGCACTTCCAATCTCCTCCTTCTAAATTCGTCTTGTCTTCCAAGGAGACACTCACAACTACCAAAATACTCAAATGTTCAACTTTCAACACTTGAAACTTGAAATTCGTGGAATGCTTAAGTGTTATTTTAATCAGAGCACCTATTGTAAGTACTAAAGGCCGGAGAATGGAAACAAGATGAAATAACAAGAGCCTGACTAGCGGCAGCTGGAGACAAGGGCCGACTGGCGATTTCTTCACTTCAAGTAGGGGTCAGTTATGCATGTCAGACCAAGCTCATTTTTCATTTCAATATGCAAAATTTCTAAAAAGTTATTCCCACCAGAACAATGATTTTTTAGTCGAGCTTTCCACTTTATCATTATTATTTTCATGCAGATCTCATTAAAGTGTATCAACTGGAAGAGGATGCTCGCATAAGCCCGTTTCAGTGTTCCAAGTGAAAGACAATCGCGTCAGTCTGGATCTGAATAACTTTCTCCTGTCTCAAGTTCCTCGTTTCTCGAGGCGATGGATGCTTAGGGATAGCGGAAGTGGGGAAAAGTATGTGTTAATTAGCCTGTTCATTGTTTCATTGTGCTCGAGAAGGATTGACGTCAATCTGGATTACAACTCGTTCTGAGCCCAACTGGGATGGAGGAAGATTGGCGGTGACTGTGGCATTGTGAGCACATGTCCGAGAGTGCTACTTTGGGTAGTTTGGGCTGGGTGACAACAATTTGATTACAGCTCAAATCACACTTGACACTCACATCCGCTGGAAAAATAAATTAATTCCCTTCTCCCATAACAAATGGAGACGAGAAGTGGAATCCGGGAAGTTCGGGAAAGTGGAAGATGCAGATGAGGATGCTGGAGTGACGGAGGACGGAGGCCTGGTGGGATCATTTCCTGAACAAGATTGTGTCCATACTGAGACTTGTGTCGCTTATTAGGCTTCTTACGAGCCCATTGATGAGACCACTTCATGTTCTACCGGGGATTATCCCAGCGTCTTGTCATCCTTCACTCAGACACCGCTTCTCGTCAGTGTCAAACCTACCGAGACGAAAGTGTGTCCGTCGTCCCCGGCTACTTGCAATTCCTCTATGTTAAGGTCTATAGTTCTCAAGCCAAGTTTTATCCAAGTACATTCTGCCCAATTGACCAACTAAGCTTCAATTGATTCCAGGTCAATTGAACAAAAGTCACTTTGGTAAAAAAAAATCCATTTTTTAATAACCGGAAACTTTGGCAAATCGTATTTTTCGTCTTATCAGTTGAGCAAAATATCCAAAGCGATCTTACTTTCAGAATTGCATTAAAATGGTAACCAAAAATAAGCGTACCACAAACTTGACTGAACCAGTCGAGCTTTAATACTTTACGATTTTTCCTAACAATTTATTGAGCGCCGTAGACCAACTTTGATTGTCTGCGGTTTTTATACTTATCAATTAGGTAAAAAGGGAAAACAACAAGTTTTTCCGTAGTGGACTCAAGTTTTGGCTTAAAATTTGGTTTTGTCCAAATAAATTTTTCCCAAATGCAACAACAACAGTAGGCTTCAATTCTCTTCAGTTTCCCTACTTTCGGAACAGAAATTGGGTCTTGGCCTCACTGCTATTCCGCTCTGTCTCCATGTCGTTTGGAACTGATATTTTTCTGAATGAGGGAAATCGAAGAAGGTTATTGTGGAGGAGTGACATTGACATTCGCCCGCACTTCTCCCCTTTCCGTGTTCATCCAGATATGCAACCGTTGTCCTCAGACGGACCAACTACATAGTTCCCCTGCAACATACATAGTACTCTTCACGCTAGCTCAAGCTTCCTTCGAACTGAGTCTATTTTTTAGTAATTCATATTTCATATTAATGCATTTCCCTCCTCCTTCCTTACCTGCTAAATTGAAAGGCTTATCACTTTCCCATCATTAGACCTACTTAGCCCTCCTCCCCAGGATCTTGTTCCGTGTCAGACCGAGGGAGGTTTGGTACGAGTATGTACAACAGACAGATAGACTACAATCATTTCACCCTAATAGCAATTGTGTTCACAATTATTATTCAAATCATATGTCCTTTTCAATTTCCATTCGTCAGCAGCTTAATGTCATTCTGACTGAAGGGACGAATGGCGACTACGTTTGACAATCCATATTTCCACTACAAACTTGAATAATTTAGCCAATTTCATTTATTTTACTATGATAGGGAACAAGTTAAGCTCCAGATTGAAATATTGTATACTCTACGCAGAAACGTAGCAACTTCCTCTAACACGAGCGAATGAATCAGCATCTTGTTTCATTAGAGTAAGATTATACTTGTCGTCCGCCATAGTCCCCAAGTAGCATCTCTTCCCTTCTCATGTGTCCAAATATCCAGTTTCCAACTGTCAATCTGATGGCGACACACCGTGACATGTCCCTTGACTCCTCGTCACTCCGACGAGCGGCTTTCTGTGCCAGCATTCACAATTACAGCTAGTCATGAACACCACTTTGTCAACCATTCATATGCTCCTTCCGAAGGCACACTATGTCGGATGTCATTGCTAGCTGGTAAGCTAAGGCATAAGCTAGTAGCTACCAAGCATAATGAATGACCAATGATTTAGTAGATTTAATACGAAATATTCCAACAACTATGGTACATAGCTCTTGCATCGATTTTGAAAACGAATTGTTACAATTTACGATGTATCTGTTGTAGCTAAAATGGACAATTGGTTAGTTTGCATACTAACCGGCTAATATTGAAATTAAACTTTAAAGAACGTTAAGTTACGCATTTTAAAATTAATATCAAATAATTTGAATTTGACCGTTTCTTACTCAGAATTACTCAGAACAGAACACTCTTTCTAACAGTGTCATTTAATATTAAATTCGTTGCACTAAAAGCAATTAATCTGGGATATAAGGTTCGAGACACAGCTAATTCGTTGCTTATATCGAGGTTAATTGTGTTTAAGTGAAATGAATTTTATTTTAAATGACACCAATAGAAAGAGCGTCAAATTCTACGTAAGAAACGGTTTATTGCTAATCTTTTTGATATTAATTTTAACATGCGTAACTTAACGTTCTTTTAACCTAAATTTCAATATTACCGGTTAGTATGCAAACTAACCAATTGTCCATATATTAGCTCCAACAATGTAATATTTTGACATTAACATTTATTGAATGACTTGAGTCTTATTTAACTACAAAAGTGTAAGAATATTTTTCTAGTAAGAATTCAAGTTTGCTTCTGGTCCGTCTGAGCATTTCGTTCCAGTTAAAGAATTCAAAAAAGCCAAATACATAGCCGCATGCATTCGGAAGAAAGATTTGATTCCAAAATGAAGAAGAATAAGTAAATTATAAATACATGGTCATTCTTTTTGTTCATTTTCAAATTAGTGTCACCTGATCTCGGAATGCGGATTTCACTTTTGTTTTTGCATTTTGACTGTCAGAAAATAAGTCAATATAATCATCTGAAGTTATATTTTTGCCACCGTTCACCATTTAGTCCATCAGCGCAAAATATGACAAAAACGGATAAACAGACAATATTTTCACAATCTGGACACGGTGTTACTTTACGTGTTTGGTAATTGTAAAACTTTAAACCCTTCCAAAAGCCTACTTGGAAGTCTTAAATGAGTCAATAAATTTAAGAACAAGCATGTGTGCCAAATTCGTTTGAAAACGTAATTTATTTTTTAATTTGGAACCTTGAATTGCTTTTCAACATTTTCAGAAAGTACTTTCCCAGCCTAACAAGGAACATTACTGCGAACACCATTTTATGGCCCTTACAATGTATGTTATGCGAGATCGTTTTACAACTTGTTCGTCGCTTCTGTTTGACGACGACGGAGTATTAAAAAGTTTTCAGACAGACACACACCTTCCTTTCCAGCACACAACAAGATAATAAACATTTTCTATTATTAGAGAAATTCCAAATCTGGTACAAATATAGTGGTGGTAAATGAAGTAGTTTCGGTTTGAGCCCATCAGTAAAATCTGTAACTGTGCAACTATATATTCGAATTCTGTGAAGCTACTCACATTTTAAAGCGCCTCCTTATTGTATTGGACAGTCCAGGCCCGTATCTCGTGACGCCCGTACCTATCATGGGCAGTAAGAAACAAACTCGAGATTTTCATTAAAAGTTAGGCCCAATTAGTGGGCTTGTTTTTACATTAAACCTTTCTCGGTGGTCCAAATTGAAGAATAGAACATTGTGGTGGTTGGCACACCAGGATGCAATATAACTATGACTCGTTGAAGTCTGTCAGTGCAAATTCAATTCAGAGTGTGATACGAGCCTGTCCAAAGGCACAGAGGCAGTAAACATTTTTTGCGAAACAGAGCCAATACTAATAATTTAATAGTAGGAAAGAAGCAAGGCAATAAAGTCAGGGATGGTCAGAGCAGAGACATAAAGTGATACCTTCTGGCCAAAAGAGGATTTTACAAGAGACAGACACTTTTTATGTACGGGTTCCCACCATATTTTTGCACAGTAGGGTGTTTGCTTTACACGTCCCACAGTCCCAACATTTCAGCCAGTAAAGAAAGAGTCAACTAATTTATTGCACATGGAGTGCATAGCAAGTAATTAATGGCGAAAAGCTTGTCTACCGACAGCTCGGAAAGCAATTAGCTGTTGCAATGCAACTAAACAACGTACACAAAAAAGGCAATTTTTCTCAAATGCGCGTCTTATCTTAATCTTGGGAAATATGTTGTGTTTACTAGTAATGAGCTGTAATTCAAATATTGATTCGAGTTTACCAACAAGATATGGGCGACTTTGCGCGCAGTACAGATCTGCTTTAGAGTAACAGTAACAACACTAACTTCTGGCTTTATTCTAAATATAGTTCGAGAAAAAGAAATTGGAAGATGACTTGGGATTGAGTGGCAAATCTGGAATACAATGTATCTGCTCAATAATGGCGTGGTATGTGGATGATGTGAGAAGACGGAGGCCAATCATGCGGGAACCATGTGTTGGTGGATGGAAAGGCTTCCATTCCTGAGCTTGTTAGAACAAGGCTTGGTATTCATTACACCAAGTTCCGGCCTTGTTTCCACGTAGTAATAATAATAGTTTTCCTTTGTAATGCCCATTGTTTTTCTTCCAGAGGCTCAGAGACCCATTGCCTGAGCAGCTCATTGGGTGGGTCTCAGCAGGCGGCTCTGCGGTTATTCCCGTTTATCCGCCTGTCCCTTTGTTTTGACGTATGGTTGGCAGAAACAGAAAATTAATGAAGGCTTCTCTGAAGGCCGACTCGGGATCCGCCTTCCTCAATTATTTGGGAATGAGGTGAGAAAAGGTAGAGACAGACACAGTTGCCCATCTTTCTTCTCCAGAATCACATACTATATTGCAAGAACTCGGACTCAGCCTTCTCCCTTCTCTGAAATGAGCTCCTGGCCCTGGCACAGGGTACCAGTACTCACTTTCCTTCATTTATTTATGAAGATCCAGAGTTCATATGGATTTTTGCATCATAATTGCTAGTTTTCGGGGTCTAAGTTCAAATAATTGGATTTACAAACACTAATGCAGTGTGCAGTCAATACAGTGCAACTTTGTCGTTGCGCAAATAAAACACAACTAGTTATGAATTTGCATAATTGAAAACATTAAGTTGAAAATATTCATTTAAAAACCCTATTTAGCTACGTTACTATGTCGAGTCATTTTTTCACGTATTATTTGTTACATCATAAACATTTTGAATTTTTTAATTGAATTTCTTTGCTAGGACGTTGGTCAGTAGTGTGCGTGTTGACAAGAGTTGTTGTGAGACAGATACACACATTATATACACACAAAGCAACAGCTCATTAGTATTATAAAGAGTGATAATCGAATTTGTTAATGTTCGCTTCTTCGCTTGGTTAGATGAAGAAATGAAATACTGATTCGTTCGTTTTCGTTCCCAGATTTGAGAGCTGCTTGGCTGGTTACTGGAATCAGGAGACTGAAGTGGATCTGTCACATTTCCATTACCCGACCTGTTCTGATGTCAGGTCTCCAGATCATTTTCTGACATTATTCCCAAAAAGGCTGGTTCTGTCCATGCCCTGCAGACCGGTGCTTATGACAGTCAGACAATGGTTCAATAGGTCACTGTAATGAGGAGCGTTTGCTCTTCCCATCAGAGATATTGGTCATTAGGCGGATGAGGATTCCTGAGATGAGTTCCGAGATAGGGATCCATGTTCTGACACAGCCGCTTGTCCGTCCATCAAGAGAGTGTTCCCAGGTGTGGATGTGAGTTCTGAAAAGGGGAGAAGTGGAGAGCTGAAACAGCCGAATTCCCTCTTCCCTCTTCGCTTACCTTCAGTTTACCTATCCAATTTCCTTATCTCCAAATTCCAATAATGCATATCTCACACTCACAGAAAGACCTCTTCTTTTGACGGAACTCATTTGTCCTTCCAGCATTCTCCTTCCACTGCGCTTTTCCCGTCATCTTCCTTCCCCGTCCAAGAACCACTTTCTGCCACTACCTTTTTCTGCCTCTATCTCTCATCAGAAGAGACGTCGTCTCGGATGAGCTGGCACACAAGCCATTCCCATTGTTGGAGGGACAGGTGGGTTCTGGTCCCAAGTCCATGAACTGGAGTAATGCCTAAGTTCCTAAGTACACACTTAGGACCTGAGCCTCCTTATTTCCTAATACTGAATAAATAGGAATACTGAATAGGATAGTAAACAGACGGACGGAGGGAGGCCCTGCTTCGGCCTTCTTATTATGCATACGAACACATTGTTCCTCACGGCTTGCCAAAACACTTTTTCTTTCACTCAAAAAGGGAGGGGGCGTGGACTGGACGGTCTTGGCCACATTTACTCAACAATAGCACAATGGACTCAGTCCGGCACCCACTCGGCCTTTCTTCTTAGTCCAGGACTTCAAGGCCAGGCAACGGACGCCTTTGGAATGGGAACACTTCAGAAGGTGTCACATGTCCTGCTTAATACTGTATTTCTTACTTTAAACCGGAATCAACCCTGGACACCGGTTATCAGATTTCAGAGTGGCAAATGGCTACGGATTAATGAGTTCAAGATGCGAAGTAGTAGAGTAGAAGCTGGGATTGGTTGAGAAAACTTGCGAAGAGGAAATTGGAAATTGCGAATAGCAAGTGGCGATTGGCGAGTCGACTCAGGAGCAGCACCGCCCTAGTCGGTCTCTTGGGTAAAAGCCAGTTTGTCAAAGCCAAAAAGTAGAATTTTTTAAAGAAACCCGGTTGGGCGAAACAGTAATTTCCATGCTTTTTATTTGTTTTTGCATATGAGATATATGAGACACATATGTATGTTAGACACATGTGACAAATGAGATTAAAACATCTGCGCTGCCCCCGTTTTTGCACAGCAAGGAAATGTGTAGATACGAGATCTGTAGTTTTCACTCTTTTTACATAGCCTATCAACCAAGAATATTATTCAAATCAATAAAGAGTCTGAGTTCTTTCTGAATGTCAATTCCTGTGAAGATATGTTTTTAACAAATTTTAAAAAAACGTTCGATTTTAACCATGTCATATTTTTCCAGAAACATTTTTTGTTTTATTTTTGGCCAAGAGACCTGAAATCGGAATCCAAATCTAGGTCTAAATCCGACCAGATTTCCGCGCATATCAACAGTAATCAATATTTGAAGGTTAGTTAATGCATTGGATTGGAAAGTGTTAAAGATTCCTGGGTATTGGGACGGAAGGGTGAGAGTCGGTGTGTGTTGGTTTAGCTAGACTCGGTGTATCGTACTTTGGGTTTGTGAAGGGTTCGGGACGGATTTGGAGTTCTGAATCGCGTATCGTGTATCGCGTCATGGCTGTTCTAATGTGTGGACATTATGTGGAGGGCATAAAGGAAGTACTCCAGGTCGAAGAGTGGATGGAAAGGAAGAAAAGAGCCCGGTCCTTTGTTTCCCATTGTTGTTCCTTCTCTCCAAACAGTTCCTTTCATAAGTTACTAAGTAAGTATGTATCCGTCCATCCCTGTTTTCCAAACTAACTAAATCCAGGTCCTCATTCAAAGAGTT
>JAQFYU010000788.1:0-18675 GCA_034694905.1 Ceratophysella granulata | reverse complement strand
CTGCCTCGAATCGTATTTCGTGGTGTGGTTTTGACATTTTTTCATTAGCATAGAGTACAAAAACGACAATAGTAGTATATTTACGGTATTGTATCTTGCCATCTACGTACATAGCAGCTAGTCCTACGCGTTAATCCTTTCCATGTGCTTTCATCTCTTACTATTTGTACTGCATTATTAGTATACATACCTTAGAATTTCACCATATGACAATGCAATAATGTAAGCTTTAACATTTTTACAGTTTCACAGGACTCGGAAATTACTGAACTATGATACAAACTACCGAAGAATTAACATTTCCTAGTTACTTGCATTGGTGATATTCTGTCATACGTCAATAAGAGTATAATTACTTGCAGACAACACACGTATAATATAACAAAGCGTTATTGTATCACTAACTTGATTTTCCACAATCAACTTTATAAACATGTTCCCTGTAGAACGTCTCAGTTATTGTTTATATTTACTAATTAGTACTATTCATTTTTAAATGTATTATTGAGCATTCTTGAGTTAGTCGTGTGATCGTCAGCCATCTTGAGTTGAGACTTCCAAGTCACATTGAACGAATCCATTCTAAATAATGAGTAGAGAGCTCTGGCACTCCTTGTCTTTGAAAAACAAATCAATGATATCGGCAGGGCTAGTTGACAGTAAACTAAACCTTTTTTAATGCAGTATTGGAGCACCATTTCAGAAGCATTATGGCTTCCTGACTCCTATTAGGTGTATTGCAGTTTCTGATAGAGTAAACAAATATTTCCAGCAATTCTTGTGAATGAATTGTAGTTATTCACTTCACAAGGAAGTTAACGTGTGTTTGGAGCTTCCAGATCCGAAAGTAATGATGATAATTTCACTGCAAATGAAGTATTTCTTGTTGCAGAGGGATCAGGTTTGTAGGGATAAATGAGTGGTTATTTTCCTTTGTAGAGTTCAATGATTTTATCTTGATCCACTGGCTCAAAAATATGTGGTGCATCACATAGAATTCCGAAGGTTCCGCTCGCAGTCACTAGGAAGAATATCCACAGCTGAAGTCTGTCGATAACCATTGCCACGTATTTCCAGTCTTCGCGAATCTGAAATATTCATTAAAGCTAGTAGTTAGACGTTCGAAAAAAAAATTGGCTCATGAAAAAAAGCATTAAATTATTAATTAAATAATAATTAAAGTATTTCAACCACAAATTCAGAATGACTCTGATTAAAGCTTTTTTCGCATATTTTAATTTATGAATTTGTCTTATGCTACACTGATACGTTGCTATTTTTGTAAAAGTTTCGTTATAACTTATTTATTACGTCGGCTCAACGAAACGACATTCATTTAACCTAAGGATCCGCGGTAAAGAGTTCTCCTGATTTTAGTCTATGTATTGTGGCCATTGCCGTAGCAACGAAGGCGCCGGAAGCCCGGACCCGAGGCCAGTAGCCTTTGCTTTGAGAGATCATTGAGTTCAACAAAAAAAAAATTTATTCAAGCTATTAAACTCGTTAAAAAGTAAAAAATACGGGAAGCGGATCAAAAATACAAAGATTTCTTGCACTTCGAGGCAAAACATCGTTTGAGGGACCCTTTCATTGTCAAAACTCTTATAAATGTCGATCAGAACGTATAATGTAATAAAAGTTTGTGAGTCGGGAATGTTGCCAAAAAGAATGGCAAATGGGTTAAAATCTCATGAAAATTCTTGCGCTTCGAGCAAAATACGTTTAGCGTGTTCTTCTATCGAAATTATTTCAGATGTCAAGCAGAACTTTTAATTTTACACTTGTACTAGTCGAAAATGAGGCTCAAAATAAGGAAAATGCTTAAAAAAGACAACGCTCAAAAATCGAACTCTCTCGGCTCTAAATTGTGTAACTTTTCACAAATTTCGAGAATTGGTTTAATTTTATGAATTATAAGAGGGAATTATGCCACGAACAGGGCAAATATTGGTTCTTAATCTCGAAACTTTTTTGAGTTTAGCACTAAATATCACGCTTTCAACACTTTATATAAATCACTCCGCCAAATCTGAATAATTGGTTTTAAAATGTGCATATTCGTGCAATTTTTATCATAGTACCAAATAGTAAACCGGGGAATCACAAATAAGTTTATTTGTAAGGGTTTGTTTTCATGTACGAGTATTACATTTTGAACTTTGTCCTTCTGTTTCAACTTGCAACTATCTATTCCTTAAAGCCTAAAATTGAGCTTTGGGTTTGCCTGATATCCTTGAGCTTAATTTCTTAGAGATAATTTAATTCAACAAAAAATATTGTAAGCAAGCAGTTCTAAATGTCTAGCTCGACAAAAAGTCAAAAGGGAAACGGATCAATATCCAAAATATTTCTACCGCTTCGCACAAAATATAGTTTGTAGGGCCCTACATCGTCGAAATTCTTATAAATTTCGATCAGAAGATCTAATTTTTAAAAAATGTTGTGGTCGGTCGGTCGGCCAGGAGTCGGGATCGGGAGTCGGAAATGAAAGTAAAAATATGGTGAATGACTCCAAATCCGAAAATTAATGCGTTAATACTTTTTCTTTGTCATTCTATTGTTGAAGTTCTTACAGAAGTCGAGAGTCAAATTTTCTAAGTTGAGAATGAAGCTAAGAATAGGGGAAATTCCTTTAAATCTAAAATAGCGTGCAAACGGCAATCATTTTGGGTATTAATTGTTAGCCTTTCCAAAACTCGATGCATTAGTTTTATATATGTATGTAGATATACGAAGAAAACGGCACGAAAAGGGCTAAATGGCTCTAAAACTTAATAGTTTATGTGCTTCGCGCAAAATGTCCTGCTTTCAGCAGTTTATACAAATAATTGAACCCTTTACATGTTTTGAGATGAATTTTCCATTTGCCATATGAATAATACGTTAAATCTCCTAACGCTCAGTCTCCGGCCGAGTATCTATATGTATTCTAATTCAATGTTGTCCATTGAATTCTAAGGAACGAATTCTCCTTTACACACATTATCTGAATAATTAGCTACTGAGTATGTAAATTCGAAGTATTGGCGCGTTTCTGTGACTAAATAATAAACAATTGCATTCCATTAACTGGCTTTATATTTGTTGCAAATTGAGCATAGGTTTGGCTACGAGTATGCTTTGTACTTTCTTAGCCCCCACACGCGCATAGACAGAGGCCCGGCCCGGAAATTTCTGATTGTGGCAGATGGCAGGTTGGAAAACAAGGATCCGCAAGCAGTGTCACAAGGACGTTGTTAATTTTTCACGAATGACGAAATGAAAAAAATATCAGGGGGTTTAGTTAGTTATATTTTATTCAGATGAACTTCTATTTAATAAAAATCAAAAAAATGTGGGAAAAAGTTAAGTTAAGTGCAACACGAAGATCAACTTTCGCCAAATCGTGAAACGGGTCATGGTGTTCCATGTTTCTTTGCGGAAGTTATGTGGTGATTTTATGTTTTTGGATGATATATTAAAGAAGTACTTTAATCTCTGAAACAAGTCTGTTAAATAGTTAAACAGCGCTATTCAACTAATTAAAATTCAAGAGACCACACAACTGCAGGGAAGTGTTTTTTATCGGAAGTCGGTCACATTTACGAAACCCGGATTGGCAAAAAATATTTTCTCAACAAAACACACAAAAATGTCATATTGTTAATTGCCAGGTTGCTAAAAATTAGAAGCTACTATTCTCCGTGGGCCATTTAATTAACCATTACATAATTTTAATGTTGCTAAGTGTTTACCATTTTTATGACTGGATAATTTTTAAGTCTTTAACCTGGCGGTTTTTGCCAATGTGACCTGGAATCATTTATTAAGTGCAGTGTGGATGGAAAGGTCTTATCGCATATCGTATAAATGTCTATTTATGGTACAGTCGCACACTGCGAAATGCGTGGGGTAAGCGTGAATATTTACTTAGTAGTCGTAAATAGTAGATCATAATCACTATGCTCGAAACACCATCTCCAGAGTGAAAGTTAATCACCTTTTGCTTGCACTGCTTACCTGTCTCCCTTGCGGACAGCGCTAAAATAATTTACTTTTACTCCTGCTTTCACCTGCGTGCACATTTGTTGTGCATGCATATAGTTCACACGACTTTATGTCCCGACCCGAATGAAGAATGTGTTGTGAACCGGAGGAAATTATTTTTCACTCTATATGAATTCTTGGGCAGGCATGCTGCACTACGTGGGCCAGGCATGCAAAAGGCGTGGTAGGCGGAAGTCTCAACTCAAGCCGTTGTAATACAAATTAGAGATAGGGCGAAACATTGAGAGAGAAAATGTGGAGGGAAATGATTTAGTGGCTGCATCTGAGTCTTAATTCTGCCCGGTGCCTCTTTCACTTTTTATACTTACTTGAATGTACTCATCTTCGTTGCGGAGATGCTCGGCAATAAATTCAACAGCTTCAGTAGCTCTGAAGGCTTCTGGTGTTAATAACAAGGAGTCTGAGCTTTCACTTTCTCTCCTCTCCCTCTCACGTTCTTGAGCCTGGGTATACATTAAATAAGAGAAGGGAATTGGCAGTGAAAAGTACATAGTGGGCTATGTTGGATACTTGTGTGTTCTGTGCCATGTCTCCTTCAATTCCTTGCTCAGGCCATTCCGGTTCTTTATTTTCAGTTCGGGTTGGCCAACGAACAAAGTGCTTTCGTAATTTTATAAAAGAGACAACGGAAATAATTGAGAATCTGTTATGTTGGAACCGGACTTTGGAATTTATTATTTAGGCGCCTGACTTTACGAGGAAACGAAGGGATTAAAGGAGACAGGAGCACTGGTTTGGCTCTTTTTCACGTACCTTTCGGTTTATTTTACAGTTAGGATGGTGAAGGTCTGCTAACTCTAATGCTTCTAAGGAGTGTTTGGGAGGAAGTTCGGGCATATGAAAACCGGAACTTGGAGGCGGGGCCCGCTCCGCAGTACCAAACCCTGGAACTTCCGTACCCGGCATCTCCATCATCCAACGTAGGCGAGTTTTCCGAGGTCTTCGCATGCACAGGTAGATCTGCAAGCCGGAAGAAAAATATCGGGTATGAGGTACAGAATAAATAATTACTTCAGCGACTCCTAGATCTCGAAATTCCCAGGATTCAGAATTTAAACAAATTTTGAATTGCTTCCGCGCTTCAAAACCCACAAATTCATGGATAGTTAAAATGTGAAATGTTCTTTCGCAGCCCAAAATTTTCTGACTCTGCAACCTGGTCGAATATTAGGATCCTTCATACACTAACAAGTCATCCAAGCACAAATTCCAACATAAGCGGTGTCATTCATAGCGTCTCGTAAGTCCAAACTTTTTAGATTCAGGAAACGATGTCCGGACCGTACGATTTCCTACTTTGCGAGACAATTTATAGGTTCTTCGTTCTTCTCTGCCATATTGGAACTGCAAGCTCTACAGATTCTTAATTTTGAAAACTTGACAAGGTTTTGGGTCATTCAGGATCACAAATATTTCAAAATAGCCTTGGCATCTGTAACGAACCCTCGCGTTCTCTTCCGCCGCTTGGACTGTGTGTATTTCATTTTGCTTTTTTCACAATTATAACTTTAATTATGATTTTGTCGATGATTTATTATCATCTACAATTTTGGACTTTAAACTCTATTTTATCTATGTATGTCAAGATGATGATACGAAGTTTTGAAAAGATTAATTAAAATTTGATTTGTGCAAAAGAATATTTTGGAGGCGTTGAAAACATGTGTGTAATTGTATCTTCACGGATCACGCTCAAATTGTTCCTCAAAATTTTCAAAATGTACCCTACCCTTCACCGTCTTCAGAAGTTTTGGTATAAACCATATACAAAGAGAAAGCGCGAAAAGAGAGTCCTGAACGATGAACATCAGTAGCTACTTGTTGTTGATGTTGATGAGTAAGCAAGTCATGGCTTTAATTGTATCTACTCACAATTTGTGAAACCAAAAAGGGCGGGGAAAAACGTGTTTAGCGATTCCGGAAACCTAATCTAACCTAAAGTTGCTAACAGCTGTTAATATTATTATTAAGGTAATCATTCGTATGTAAAATGAGCGAAAAGCTGACTTTCGATGTAACGCTCTCTTGCTAACGGTTTTTGCCTGGTTAACCAGTTCTTAAATCAGAAATTGTTGTTGATTTGGAACAGGTTTTGGTTGGACGTACCGGCAAGTACTTGAGAAAGACGACTCTGATCCAGTGCGGCATGCGATGTGTCCTGGGTCCTCTGAAGTTCCAGTTGATGATGATGACAGTGACCAAGATGGAGAAGGTGTTCATGATGAAGGTGAAGAGGAGATACTTGGCAATGAGCGGGAGGACGAGGGAAGTCGGCGGCAGAATTTTGGATACGAGCAGGAGGAACACAACGAGTGAGAGGAGAATGGAAATGCCCAACGTCACTTTCTCTCCCGCCTCAGCTGGCAAGTAGAAGACGAGGACGCAGAGGAAGGAGATAAGCACCGTGGGAAGAATTAAATTCACAGTGTAGAACAAGGTCTTCCGTCGGATCGTGATGTAGAATGTAATGTCCGTCTCCGTCTGATTCCCTGTGTAAACGTTCAAGTAGGCTGGCACTTCGATGATGTCCCATGTCCCTGTAAGCACACATCAGCCATCATTAACCGCTTCTAGCACGTCTCAAACCCACCCATTGAGAACATTATTCCGCTCCAGCAGAATTCATATCATGGGACCAATGATTCTCCACGCAAATTCAATTTCATTGTCTAGAACTGCGGGGGCCTGTACACTTATTATAGGCAATACTCAATGTAGGTAAAAAAAATTATGTAGATTGAATTATGTTCGCAGGGATTTAGACATTTCTAACATATTTGACATTGACAATTGCAATATTCAATGTCCATGTTAAAACGTTCGATTGGTGACTCATAATTTGATTGAAAGAAATATCGGAATATGTTTGAATATCACAATTTCCAAAGGTATATAACTCTGTAGTCCTTCCTGAAGCAAGGAAGAAATTAATACTAGTTATAGGTTATAGTTGTCTGTTGAAATTGAAATTCCATTACAGACGGTTAAAGCTTGTGTTCCAGTGAAAAAATGAGGAACGTGTAGGAAAATTACCGTTCATTCCATAATGTTCCGATAATTATTAAGAAATATATCGTACTTCAAAATATATTGAAATGTACAAAGAAGAATGAAGAATGAATTTACCTGATTTCCAGTAGTCCGATAAATCAACAAAGTTTTTATCATTGTAGAGTGAAAGGGAGACTTGATCCCCATTGAAGGTCCAGGATCCAAACTTCATTATACAGGTTTGCTGGTCGAAGGGAAAGTAGGTAACATCTATTGTGCATGAGCTCTGTGTGAAATAAATGGGGCAAATCATAAAATTAGGTGAAAATGCACTTCAGTAAAGTAGTGGTGGTAATGATATGTCCAGCATGTTCCAAATATTCCAAATATTTTCAAGTCAGCAGAAACATACAAATTATCATTTTAAGGCGAACACCGTATTTGCCTATCACCGCTTGTGCTTGGTGCCTTTTTAGTGAGGTCCTTGAGCCTTGTCTGTCAAAGATAACTGAAGAACTATAGCTCTAAAACGCAATACTTATTTCAGATATTTCTCACACGCAGGAATGTAACTACTACAAACAGCAATAGAAAAAATTCGAATTTTCATGTATGAAAATCTAAACTTTGGTTTCTTCTATCTAATTTGCTTTCAGCTTCCGCAGGATATATTTACTGCTTCTATTTTTGTCTATTTAAATACCATGTATCAGTATGTAGGTATAGCGTATCGGTACTTCATACAGGAATGTCGATTAATGAAGAGACAATATTCAGTCACCTCCTCTCACCGTGAAAAATAGTCACACTGTGCTTTGTCAACGTTTCTTTATGAATTATATATACTCGTATATATAAATATAATGAATCAGACTTGAATAGGCAACGAATATTGTCTTCTATAACTCATATCCCTACCCTACGCTGCCCGTTCAACTTTCACCGGATCCCTCACAGCTCACAGCGGAACATTTGGTGGTATTTGGTATTCATTCATAAACAACCATACCTGGTAAATGGCAGGGGGCACCCACAAAACTTCTCCGTGTGGATAAATCAGTACGTTTGATTTATATCTCACTTCGTAGTTCCCGTCAGCGTTGTTAAAGAGAACTATATCTGGTTTCCACACTTTATCAGGTGGAAGACGTAAGACACCAATTCCGCCGTAGTCGGCTTCGTCCCATATCAACTGGTAGTCGTTCCATACCTATAGAGAAAATAGGACAAATCAAAAAATGTATTTAACATACAAGCGGGATAAATATGTAGATATTTACATTATTTTAATATACAGGTGTTGGTTTGGTTCAAACTAAAGCTTCCTATTGTTTTGTATTGGTTGCAAAAAACAAATTTTGATTATCACCACAAATGAAGAGTAGATTTATCCATTTCAGGAACATGCTTTGTGAAATATATGTATTCGTCCAACTCAAAACGATATGACTTCATCGCATTTACAAAATAGGTTTACGATGCTCTTCAACAAAACGTAAGCAAAAGGTGTGTGGTTCATCCATGTTTGCTAGGCTAGAATTTGAAAAGTTAAGGTTTTCGGTATCTACTTTCTCCAGTTTAAAATATTTTGTTGCAACAATATACAATACAAACTGTGACTCCGCTGATAAATTAGAGATATTTGTCAAATAACATTCAAAAATCATAACACTCATTATCATTAAGAATGTGTGCTTCACTAAATTCATCTTTATTTAAAATACTAATATCGCATGAAACGAATGAACGGGTTGTGGCTGAGATCTCTTTTCTGTAGTTCCCAAGAACTTTCCTTCTTGCAACGCAATATGCTATGTTCTTAAAGAGTTGAACAGTTTTAACATGAAATCCCAGAAGATACCGTATGTTTTCCAGTTAGTTAACCATACTATGGTCATGCATAGGAAGAATTTATCCGTCAACACGCCTGAGTCTATGACTAACAAGATTGGGATAAGAGAAAGTTGAAATATTTCTAGTTCAGAAAACGATACAAATACTTTAATATTGGTTATACATATCTGTATACAAGTGATGTGCAGTATCTGATACATCTAAGGGATTATTTTACTTTCCTTTTCCTTCCGGGAATACCGCCTTACTTGCCAACGAAGCGTGCCATCCGGCCAAGCTGAAATGTAATAATAACACCTGCCTCATGGACCTCTCGTCTCGTAGACCCAAAACACAAGCCTCGGGAGAATTTATTGCCTCACACGCAGTTGAATCAATTTAATACCTGAACATATATTTGCCCTCTAACGCCTTACTTATCCTCGAAATTCATAGGGGCCGACTTGAAGTTAGTTTGCTACGGGTTTGTTTGGTTCCTTCTGTACCGCATACGTAACGTTTTGCATGTTCGTGTATATGTATGTACATATGTGAGGGTCATTCCATTATTTCGTTATGCTGGTTCATCATGATACTTCCGGTACGAATGAATGAATTGGACTGGCCTGAGATTTTAACCACAGAAAAAATACTGTAGTAACTAATTTGCACTTCGTCAAAATCTGGGTTAAAATTTAGACAGGGACAGTTTCTTACGAATATGAGTCGAAAATCTCGTTTTTGTCATTAATTTTTACATTATTCTCGAATCTTCGATATATTATATATTCGGTTAAGTATTTCCAGAACTATTTTTACCAACTAGTACGGACAAACCAAACAAGTCAATATATCCTGGTACTACGGACGAATAGTTCATTGTTGAAATTGCGTCAAAACGAGTTTTTTTTAGAAATTATCCAGTATTTTTAAAACTTTTAAAAATAGAACAGAATCCCGAGTTAAGGCCACGAAACTCAATTTCGATGTAAAAAACTAGCTCGTTGGATATTTCTGTCCAGTTGGTTAAGTTTACTCTAATTTAGTTATTAAAAAATATGTGGTGAAAACAGCCCAAATAAATGAAGACCGGATTTGCATATTTGCATGTTTTATAGCATACAGCTAACCCGCTGAAACTTCTCGAATCTGTACCGATCATCGCATTGTACTGATGAGAAATATGGTGGTTATATTTGGCATATTTTTTAGCATATTTAAAGGTTTTTGGGCATATTTGCAAATAGTACGCAAACATGCATATTTTGCTACATTTTTACCAAAATGCCTTAAAAAGCCGAAATGCGTGAAAACATCTTCTGATCTTCGAGTCTCTACAATTTTGATTAAATATTATTTTTGAATTCCATTCATTTCAAATTCAAAATTAAATATTATCAAAAACAGCAGGTTGATTTTTTAAACGATAAAAATATCAAATACATATTAACGAAATTAACCAAATACGAGCATTTTGGTTTAGAAACTCCGATTTAAAAGACGAATTAAAGGAACGACCCTCGTATGTAAAACTATGCATGCATACACATTCAGATATGCGCAGGATAATAGGGAAGAGCTCATTTATATCATGTCATCCTCTGGTGTCTGACAAAAACCGGATCCAAAACTCTCACTCAGACCCTAGCGTGGGATAAGTATAATCTGATGATTCATGATCTGAATGAATAACAAGTCTGCTTGAGAGAACTTTGCTCAAGGAGCTGGTTGAAAATATCTCTGGATTTTCTTTAAATAAATCCAGCTCTTCAACTTGAAGCATGCATAATCCTGAAGAAGCTTTTCTCTTCTCTTTTTTCCGGACGGATGAGGATTTAAATTCTTAGTTCTTTCTCTTCCTCAGTTTACACAAAAGTGGGAGAAAGCATGGATATCCCAATTTCTAGGGAAATAAATCCACGGTCGAACCCATCCGCTGGATATAAACTTAGAACAGAATTTGGGCATTAGTCTCACAGGAATGAATATTTACTAATTTATGAGAGTACTGTATTAACATTACCGTTTCATCCCGCCTCCTGTTTTATGGTCGGTTGGCTACGATCGACTATCTGGAGATACACTTCAATTCAGTATTTGTACCGTACGGTGTGAACTACAACAATTAAATTGAAATTGGTAATTGAAAACTGAAGCAAGATTTTTTTATTAAATGTGATATGCGTAGTTCTTTTGACGTTTAAGGATTTATATGTAGTGTGCAAAATTGTATCCTAAACTACAAAAGCATCCCTAAATACGAACTCCAAATTTTATAGAAATTGGACAAAAGACAAGGATGGATAAATTAAACTGATTAAATTTTGAACTGTCGATTATTTCAGGTCCAATTTAATTTTACAAGTTAATTCTACATTTTTTTAAATTAAAAATTTGCGAATTATAAATTCCAGACTCAATTAAATGATTACCAGAATGTGCTGTTTTGCTAAATTAAAAGTAAAAATGAACATCGCAAGAAACAACGTCAAAAGCAATATCGTGTTTTCTATTGCTTGATTCACTTTTTTATACCTGACTGACACATAAAGCTGAGCAAATTGCACCAAATTCACAATTTGACTAAAATTCACAAACAACTGCAATTTAACTTCTTCTTAAACGAATTACCAGTATTAATCAGAATTCAAAATCGTAAATTACCAAATAGCTTAAGGTTTCTAATTACTTCATTTAATTCCAGTAATGTCCAATTACAAGTAATTTTCCTATCCTTGACAAAGGTGTTATATTTTCCTTTTGTATCTTTTTTCAATGGGAATAAAGATCAAGTAAAGTGATTGTATCTATAGTGATCCAGCTTTCCAGTCTTTCAGAGTTATCTTCATTCAAGAAGCAACAGACAAGCCTCGGAAGTATTCCTAATTTCGGTTTATTTGACATTCGATTTAAACGGCGGAATTATAATAATTAGAAATAGCTGAAAAGGAAGCCTATTTGGCTCACTCCAATTTGGAATACCGAAAGTTGAAAGTTGAACGAGTCCGACCCATCGTCGTGTCTCCATGTTTAGGTGAAAGTCGTCGTGAAAGGAACCGAGGAGAGCGAGCATGAAGTGAATGAATAAAAGGTATGCTTTTTAGTGAATTTCAGTGTGCAGTTAGTAGTAGAGTGCTCTGTAGGAAAAGTAGCTTGAAGGGAAATGAGAAAAAATGTGAGGAAACAAATGGATAGTGGAGCGGAGAAGAAAGCGTTGTGAATAGACAAAGGAGAGCGACACCGAATTGAAATTGAAACGAGAGACGAGGCTAAAATTGAAAACTTCAAGAATGAAACGAATTAAGGGAAATTGAAGCCTAAACCAATTGCCCAAACCACAAACAACTTTGTTCGTCTTTTCTCCACTCATTTCCTGCAACACAATTTCATGTACAGATACACATGGAAGTGGCTTATGAAGATAGATGGTGGAAAGTGCGGGGATTTCTTATATCTCATTTTATTCTCAACTTTCTCCATCTATTATCATTGTAACATAATTGTATGTGTTCCTCCGGAAAAACAGTGTTGAGACGATTGTCTGCGGTTACGCAAAACTGGCTAAACTTCATCAACGAATTTGGGTTGAAGTTTTTCCAAAATTAATTTTACACATATGGAGTTAATTTGAAATCTACGTCGAGTTTGAAGGTTGCACATAACCCCAGCTTTTTAATAGCTGGTACATGTACCTAACCAAACCAACATTGAGTTATTGAGTTGAACAAGAACTTACCAAACGAAGCCAGACGTTGGATTTCATGATTTGATTCTTCTCATTCTGCAATAGACAAAATTTAATACTGTTTTAACTTTAGACTAAATAGTTCACATCTAAATACCACGATATAATACCAGTGTAGGAAGAGTCAAATTGATAGTTTTAAGGGGTTACGATTTCATAATTTTCAAGAAGTGGCTTTAAAATATAGTCATACAAGTATAAATAGCCGTTTAACAAAATTTAGAGTATATGAATCCATTTATTCATTTTAATTTGTAACAATCGTAAAACGTTAATACACAAATACGGGTATATTTCCTCTATAGTTCTGTAATATTGGTGCAGATATTCAACTTTTGAACTGACTTTTCCACGTTTGCTACATATTTTAACATTTAAATAATTTATTCTATTTCATTTTATTTTGACTTACTTATTAAAATATTTAAATTTACTGCGTAAACTTGTTCAAATAAAAATAGCCGCATGTTAAATATTAAGATTTAGAGCAATCACTTCATTTAATTTTCTAGAAGTTTTTGGATTTCTCTATCTGCGCTCAACCTTGATTTGCCTGTATAATTCCAAAAGCTTTCAATTTATTCCTATAGGAAAATTAAGATATAAGTTTCGGTTTGGGTCAAAAATATTAACGCCAGACTATGGTTCCGTTTCAGCTTTAGTAGGGCCAGGGACCGTTTTCGGGTTTCTCTTCAGTTTTTGACAAATATTCCAAATAGTCCGTTACAAAGTGGCAATTGCAAAGTAGTTGGAGTGGGTTTGTGCTTAGTATTTATGATGTCATGCCGTATAAACGCATTAGCTCTTTTAACAATTCTAATGATATTAGTGTGTGAATGAAAAATAGCTAGATAAAATTTTAAAATAGTATTTCTTGATAACATGAGATTTCATTGGCATCCTGTGAAGGTGGTGGACAGTTTTGATATTTCACGGATACTTCTGAAGAATAACTCCCTGTCATGCTACTCCTTCTGTGCCCCTTCACGTAGGAATACATGTGGAAGTTAACCAAATAGATAGCGTGCTTGAATTGCTTACCACATTGATGAGTTGAACAAACGCAAGCCCAAACTTGACATGAACTTTCTCCGCCATGTTTTGCACTGGTCGAATTAATTTGTTGTAGCCACGAAATAAATCACGCACTAATTTCTCCTCATCCTCGGAACATCGACCTGAAACAGATTAAAAACATGATTTTCAGGGATCTGCTACACTACACATAGTAATCTGAATGTGATTCTCGTATTCTAATACACAGCATTCAAGTATATACGAAATTAAAGGCTACACTGCAGAGAGTTGGCATGGACTTTAGGCAAGTTCGCAATCTACATATGTACGTAATACAGAATTCTTCTACTCTTGCCAAGTTCCAAACTGTCCCTTGGGCTCTTGTACTAATTTCATAGGATTATGAATCAGCTGGCCAAACTTAAACATCACTTGACTGTGATGTGATAATATGGAGGTAATTATTAAGCTCGAATTTCACAAATGCAGAATTCCTTTCTCCCGAAATGGGTCTTTGCAGAAGGGACCGTGGAATCAGGTCTTAATTCTATGCATGTTAGAGAATTCTGGTGAAAACTTTGATTGAAAGTTTTTGCTCAATGCTGAATGATGGAGTTCTGACTTTCAGTCCTTATGAATAGACTACGAGGATGAAGTAGAACTATATAGCCGCACGGCACATAGTTTTTGGAAGTAGTATATATCTTTTAAATACCAATTTTAAGCATATTCCGTGACGGCACTACTTGAATGCAAATCAGTGAGCGCATTGATAAGATCTGACATGAATGGCTTTTGGGAACGCTGGGGTTGCTGGGCTCTTGTGGAGTAGTGTCAGTAGATAGAATATTCTATTCTAGAACCCGAGAACTGAGTAGAAGTGATTTCAAAATAGAATTTGCTGTCATCTGCGTGGTTTTCAGCAGTTGGAACTGACATCAAGAGCACTCTGTCTCGCTTCAAATCTCTGGACATCTTTGACGCTTCAAACTATAAGTAATAACATTAATTTAGATTTAAACTACTGGGCGTAAATTGAATTCCCAATAGTTAAGCCAATATATTAGCATTTTAGGCTATGAATCATGATTCATGATATGACACTTTTTGGAGCCCTGAGATGTGCCTTTGCTTATACTGCAATTGTGTACGGGTCTGAATTTGACCCACCCGAAACCCGAACGTATTTGTAACTCGTACCCCGCCGATTTTCGGTTAGTAGCTAGAACATGGTCATATTTTGCTGCTATTTTCAAAATTTTCGTGATTCAGATTCGGAGTTAGAAACACGAGATTGAAATCCCGTCTAGTTAATTACAATCAGACCCAAGCCACTGTTTTGCGTTGTGTTACATTTTTCACAATGGTTCAACCTCTTCTCCAAACCTCCTATTAAAATAAAGTAGGAACTTCAACAATTTCAAAGTGTAAGTATGTAAACCCTCATTGAAGTAGTCTGCAATGGGCACGCTAGTGGCCTCAGCAGCGATCCACTTTCGTCCCAAATATACTACATTAAATGCATACAAACATACATAAGATCCGCTATTCTACCCCGAATTAAAATATTTTTGCGTGCGCAAAACAAATATTATTAGGGTCAAATATTATGCAATATTTAAAGTAATACTATCGGATCAACATGAGCATAGAGGATATTAAGTACCAATCGGAGTTCCCAAAAACAATAATGTATTAGAATTGAGTTAAGTAAATTAAAAGCTAGCCATGAATTTACCCATTTTCAAAAAAATTAAATTGGGTAATTGAGGTACAATTTTTTATTTGTAATCTCTATTCTAGCGTAGTATTGTACCCTTCAAGCCAATTACGAATACGAGTCGATTTTTTATTTAAACCCGTAATATATAAATTTTTGTCTTCTATTGGCTTTCATTTCACACTAGAAAGTTGACATGATAGTTTATCGGAAAACTCTTCTGCAGCGAGCATATTCAACATCATCGAATATTTTTAAAATTGTCGACTTTATGAAGAAAACAATTCTGAATAATAATTTATCAAGCTATACTATACAAGCTATACTTTTAGACCAAAGGGTCTAATGGGATGGTCCTGTCTGTCCGTCTGTCTGTCAGTCCCCCAGTATATAAAGGAAATACGCATTCTTAATTCGGATTCACAAGAGCCTATATAGAATGATTTACAAACTATCATCAAGATTGTAACAATATAACATCCGATCCGGAAATCCGACCGATTGTGCGACCCGATCCGGAAATTGGCCTGACCCAACCCGATTAATAGCTCCACATCTAATCTGACTGACAAAAAAAAGTAACTTTGAATTTTCCTTCTTCGTATATGGCTGAGTTTCTGAGTTTCAATCCACAGGAGTCAGTCTACTCGACAGTACTGTACGTACGTCATACGGTAATGTTCCTGGCCGACGTAAAAATGTATTAGTGCTCTGCAAACATATGGGCTTATCTGTGCAGGCATGAGTGTGTATTTAGGCCATCTTGCTCAGCCAATGGTTTTCTGGAAGAAGACCGGGAAAGTTGGAGGATTGACAAGCATCAAGGACTGACTGGGGAAGATGTGGAAAGTAGAAGGCAGAATAAACAGAGATGAAAGTAGAGAGCTCGTGAGACGAGCTGGAGAGAACCTCATAATGAACCCAAGGGACTCTGATGATGATGGGATGCAAAATAGAGAATTCCATCAACGTGCAGCCATCTCGTCCTATCACATACCACATACATGTCTGTCTGCCTGCGTAGCTCCACACAAAGTTCAACTTTAGTCCTTGAGCTCAAGGAACTTATTTCTTGAACGAAGGATACGCGTGCAGCTGATGGATTCTTATTTGGATGTCAACATGTCTTTAAGATATTTCTATCTTCAAAAAGATACACGAAGTGGTAGTGGTTACACATAGAATTCTGACAAGCAGATACCATTTCACTATGTTCTTACGGATGTCACTTTAGGTCGAACATGAAGCTACTGACGCTTTCGAGTTTAGTATCAGCAATTTTTTCTTAACTCTTCACTGGATATATGGTAAGTCTATTCGGGTTTCGATTGGGATTTTAATATCTTTCGAACATAAGTCGAAAATGAAGACAAATATTCTGGAAATTGGTCGAAATAGGAAAAATTTCTGGGGCTTCGCCGAAAATATTCCCACTTCGCCTCTTAATTGTTAAACTTTTTACCGATTTGAAACATAATCTTTAGTTTTCTCAATTATAAAAGAGAATGAAGCCAAGAATAGTGAAAGTATCAAAATCTCCAAATTTCTTGCGCTTCTGGCAAAATATCGTATTTTCAGTGGCATTTCAATAAAAAAAACTTTGCATATTATGAGAAATATAGTATTTTGGTGCCAAGTACTCTCATTTCCCTCCTTGACCAGACCAATTCCTAGAACCGCCACTGCTTATCAATAGAAGATCCAAAGTTTGACTGTCGGAAGCAATCAGTAGTAGTACTTATACATACAATTACAATCCCTATTCATATTTTCGAGATGCCTTCCCAATTGTATGTTGTCTGTTCTGTCCCTCAACAAGTATTGTCAATAGAATTACCTATGACCAATGTCCTGGCAACGCTATCCTATGCTGGAACTTAATTACCTCGCCCAACTCTTGGCATGATTTACGCGTCTACTGAATGAGTGAATGAGAGTAGTATATGAGGTATGGGATAGGTGGGCCTTGGGTGGGACATGGTGGAATGTAGTGGAATGCGCAAGTGTTTTTATTTACACCATGTCGGGAATTGATGTAATTTGACGAAATAATTCAAGTCGTTCTTTTAATCACAATTTTCCGACAACAAGCATTCATGCTGGGAGCGTTGTCCTGGCAACCATATCCTAATTCGGGATAGCGGGTTCATTATACCTTTTTACTTTACTGAGGTGAACGGTGATTTACCGTGGATAAGGTCGGAAGGGAAACTGCATTTTAGTGAATTTGCATGTGCTGTGATGGTTTGTCAGTAGTAGGGATGGGGATTGGGAATCGGGTCCGTAGAATTAAAAGAACCACCACTGCTGATCTGCTTTACTGAGGTGACAGCTAGGACGTAAATCCTCGTGAACAAATCGGAAGTGGAAAAAGCGGCCTTACAAGTTGTATAAATAAATATTCATTTTTCAGTTCATAAGTCCTAAGTCCTAACTGTAACCGGTGCATCTATCCTGATCGGTACTTTGTACTGATTCAAGGGCCAGCTAGTGAGTATATATTTAACAGGTCGTAATTGCCAACAATAACTTCTAAAGCGTTCGTTTCAAAAAACTGCCGAAACCGACCTTAAATGGAGTTTCTGTACACCAAAGTAATTATTTGAATTTTCTCATGCGCCTTGCGAACGAGAATGAGACGTCAATAAATTACAATTAAATTAGTCTTTTTCTTGGATTCGACACTCCATAAACATCTTTTTTGGTCTCTAAATACACTCTGGTCTAAAGTATTGTCCAATACAAGCGAAACTTCCACTAAATTGGCGCATGTTGCTTCCAAATGTTTCCCAATTAAAAGTTTCCACTGTTCAGTGGATTTGTTTCTCCTACACAAATCTGGAATTCCTCTTTTGTAGTTCGTGTTAATGGAAGAACTCTCGATCCGTATCCGAGTAATAGGGAAAACGAACACAGTGGAATATAATTTTGAGAAAATTGTGCCACTGTTGCATTTAGCATGGGAAATGAAGCTGACAAAGATTCAATACGTGACACATGCCACATACGAACCTAATGCGTTACCGGGACCTTGCTCAAGGTTTCACAAAATCAAGAGCGAGTGATGCGATTCTATTGGAAAACTAGTCTACCAATATTCAGAAAAGTCAAGCTAATTTTTTGCACGGGAAAATTAATGAATTAGTTTTAAATTGACTCGATTTACGTCTGAGCGACAGAATTAAAATATAAATCTAAAAACTTGAATTTCCAACTCACTGCATCAATGGCCAAGTGAATAGGGCACGAAACGTCATTGGCGTAATATGATATAGAAGGTCTCGTAGAAGTTTTTGGAAAAGAGCTCTGTCCCACAGCACAT
>JAQFYU010000787.1:0-18684 GCA_034694905.1 Ceratophysella granulata | reverse complement strand
AAGCCATAATAAAAAACCTGACCCCGTCGAAGTTCAAGATGAATTTACGTCGTTACAATGACCTTAACGCAGGTTAACTCAAATTCATTAAAGTTTTAAAGTGAGCGCTTTTAAGAATAAAACAGCAGAGGCAGACAAAGACAAATTTAGCGGATTCCATACAAGGTTTCGGTGGTGGAGCAGAGGAAGGTGACGGAAGAGAACAAGATGGCGGAGACTGACGAGTAGAAGCAGCAGACGACACGAGTCGTATCGGTCGCTGTTGCTGACTAGGCAAAGCAAGAGTGGCAGACGGTGACCTTCGACCAGGGGAACAGGTACCAACACCAGAATCCGTGTCTCGCTGACTAGCTACTCCTGCCTGTTCCGGATTGGACACTGTCGAGTCCGTCTCAAATCCTAGAAAAGCAATCCCTTCAAAGCATGAAGTCAACAGTCAACCTGACCACCTCTTTAACCTACAACCTTAACATAAGTATCCCATAAGTTAAGTTAACCCAACACCCAATACCATAAAAAACCAACTAAGGTACCCCAGTGCAACGTGCAA
Organism: Ceratophysella granulata; assembly: GCA_034694905.1. Taxonomy (NCBI): domain Eukaryota; kingdom Metazoa; phylum Arthropoda; class Collembola; order Poduromorpha; family Hypogastruridae; genus Ceratophysella; species Ceratophysella granulata. Next base: position 18,134 of record JAQFYU010000787.1, on the reverse strand, counting down.
GCCACCAATAAAATAACTAAAAACCCAACACCGAACACCGACAACCAAAAATAGAAGTCGTGAAACAAATGACTAACCATCCAATAAGGATGAGGTCGAGCTACCACGTGGTAAATAGTCTTGTGACCCCATCCCGTAACTATCCCGTCTCGAACGAACTTAAAATATAGAAACCAAATGAGTGGACGTCTAAACTCATGCACAGACATTCCACATCAAGTTATTCATGCAAATTGAAAATAGACACATCTCTCAATCGCAACCAATTGATTCTTGAATTACCTTCGAGTCGAGATGTAGAAGCTTCTCGAGGTCGAGATCGAGCACGTCGATCTCGATCATAATTCGTACTCAAGGTTCTTCTTCGACTGTTGTCTAGTGGTACATAATTTCATGCATTGAGAAGAGAATTAAAGTAAGAGGCATGCAATATAAACAAAACACAAGCGCAATACAATCACAAACAAATCATGCAGAAATTCGCTGTCAAGAATATTCCCAAAAAATAATACCTTGATTCAATGAGGAGGTCGAACCCCAGGGATCACGCCTACTTTGGCTTGCACTACGTGAATCAACCCCTAATTTTCAAACACAACAGTCAAAATAAAAACCACAAAAATCCAATGTCCAAACTCATGCAGGGTTAGAAACAGAAATCAGTGCAAGGTTGTTACATTAATTCCCGTGTAAATATTCATTGAATTCATGATAAAATACGAATATAATCGAGTTTTTAAAGTATTCAAATTCATTATACCTGATGACGACGGAGCTCCAGAGTACAACGTGCCAGATGAGCCACGCTTTCCGTATGAACGTCCCAAACCTGTACCAGAAGACTGACTATCACTACGTCGAAGTACACCTGAAATTGAATTGAGTAGATTCAATTAATATCAATTAGTGAATGCATAGTCAAAGATATTCATACTAGTATTCAAAACCTTACCTGAACCGACCCTCTGACCATAACTGTTAGCACCCGAATCAACTTCCGACAAATGAATGGTTTTTGGTCGTGGCCTTGGACCGGCTCCGGGTTGACCCGATTTGGGACGCATAAATCTCTTTGCACTATTGTCTTGGACTTCAAAGCCTCTTCCCTGCAATAGTAACGGATTAAATGCAATTTCCATTCGTGAAAAAGGTTATCGCAGGTTCATATGCAACGCTTACATCTTTATCTTGGTCATCTAATTTCTTCAAACGGTAGGATTCTAGAATCGCTTGTTTTCTCGCCTTGTCTTCCTCTTTCTTTCGTTCCTTTTCTTCCATTTTGGCAGCCTCTTCATCCTTCCGCCTTTGGAGTGCATATTCTTTGGTTCGGCGCTGTTCTTCAGCCGCTTGTTGTCTTTTCAATGAAAGTAGCAGAATCTTCTCTTTTTTCTTTTCCATCATGTCAAGTTCGTCCTGTAAAAAAAGCATAAACAATGCATTACATAAAATTAAACTTAAACAACTACCAAGTAATTATATGACATTACTGAGTCGAAGTGCGGTCTCTCGTCAATGACAAGCTCTCCACCTCCAGCCCGCTCCTCTTCAACCGACGACTGCCGATGAGTGTAGCGCTGAACTTGGAACTCACTGTCATCATCCTCATCTGGAACTGGGATCGGAACTCGGTCCACAATTGAGGAGATGTACTCTGAAGAGAGATCACGTCTTCCCGAAGGGGCACCGGACATATTCCGACTAGTTCCGCTCTCCGCACGTTTCCCAGGAGCCTTGGTTCTCAACGGTGGCTTGGGCCGAATGGGAACTTCATTGTCCATCGGAATGTAAAATCCACGCTCTCCAAGAGATGCATTCTCATCGGATGAAGGTTCTGCATAAACACAAGGTCGAAGTATTCAAATTAGCACTTAGGTGCAAAAAAAGACAAGCTCAAGTGGTTTGAGTGCAAATAAAACTTTATAGACATACCAGTGACGTCACTATTGAAGAGTCGATGAGCACTGGGTCGCGGTGGAGAACCAGACTCGGGAGTAATTCTGTATGTTTTGGATCCAGAAGTGATCTGAAGTGATTTCTTGGAGCTGGAGGCGACGGAGGCTGGTCCGGAGGAGGCATTGTTGTCATCTTGGACGAAGGAGACGGATTGGGGTTCCATGTCATCCGGTGGAGGAGTTGGAAGAGGTGCATGGTGAATATTAGCAGATGACCTTTGGCGCGGAGGTGGAGTCGGGCGCTCGCCTTCTGGCTCTAACACGCCTTCATCGCTCCCTCTACAATAGCGAAGATGAAAAAATGAGGGAATCATTTAAGGTTTGGGCATAATTTTGGCCAATTTCGAGTTTGGAAGTTCAGAAGTAGGTTTATACTTGTCAATTTAGAGTTCAAAAAGTCAGAAGAAGATTTATACTTGTCAATTTGGACTACATTTATTGAGAAATTGAATACAGTTTTGAAATATCCTAGAGATTTCTTAGGTCAAATTGAGTTTTAAAGTTTTATTCAAATATGATATGCGGCAGGGAGACTTAATTTTGTCACCAAGGCGACCACCATGCACAATTCATAAAAATACTTTGAATCAGAATTGCAGGTTGGACTTATATAATGTTGTATGTAGATTTGTCATCAAATGCATTTTTATGGTGATAATTTTTGAAAATCTTCAAAATGTTGGCAGTTGACATTTCAGATTTCATTCAGAGTCAATCTTTGACCATTTACTCATAACTTATTAAATCAAAAATTCTCAAAAGCCGACCTTCGAAGTCACCCGATGATCAAATGTCAGATCTGTCCAATTTGACTTACCCAGTAGGTTTGAAGAGACGATTTCCTTGAGAATCCGCATTGGTATGAAGTCGAAAGGATCCTGAACCACTTCCATTGGTTCCACTAAAACTATTCACAACCATAGGTTGAGCCTGAGGATTGGTCTGAGGTCTTGACCCGCCGTTGTAAAGATTGGATCGTTGAGGTGATTCCTGTGACACGGGTTCGGGATTGTTGTACGGTTTGGGTGGTCCCCATTGACTTCGTCCACTTGTTGATCCTGATCCCGATCCTGATCCACTTGGAACGGTCCAAGTTTTTCTCTTGGTTGTGTCTGAGTCACCTGGACCTGGATTCGAATCTCCATGGAGGAAGAACTGATTTTGTACTTTATGAATCTGTTCTTGCTGAAGACTCAGGCGACCAATATCTGTTTCAAGCTCCGACAAATTGTTACTCATTCTGAAAATAAAAAAGTTCAATCAAGTTAACTTTAGTTATTAAATTGAACTTGACAATCAGTACTAAACTTACTTGGCCAGGGATTTTTGGTAAGTCTCAGCATCCATATTCTCTATTTCTGGAGTTCGGCACTGTTCTTCAGTCTTGTTGTTCAACCATTTACTTTCCAAGTCCTGGAAGATGTCAGATGTCAGTTGTGAATGAATTCATTACGAACAAACGGAATGTACACAGAAAAGTGTTGATGCAAAGCAACATTATCAGCTCCTAATTGCCAAGCTTATCTAATCTGTATTCAGGTTAAAGGTAAATGGAGAATGACTCAGACTCAGAGTAATTAGGCTGCAGTAGAAGCAGAACTGAATGACACGTGGTCAAGAATGCCAGTCAAGCCCGAAGCAAAAAACACGATTTAAATAATTTAATTTAAAGCCTAGCCACCTTAAGATTAAGCTGCTTCTTCCGTATAGAAACCGAACCGACGTCGAGTGAGTCTCTCATCCCAGAGGAACCTAATGTCAAGCCACCATCGCCAAACCCTTCTTTTTTATCCTTTGAAAATATCAGGAATTAACATACCATACACCAATACACCATATATACTCAAACTCTAAAGCCCCGTGAAATGCTTGTCAATATATAGCGGTATCAACGACAATTCATTGCGCGAAAAAAGACGAAGATATCTTAATACGGCATCAATTTGCTCTGAATTGTCTCATAACAAGCTGCAGATTCGCTCAGAACTGTTGAACCTACTTTATTTATGGCTTTTAGATAGACAGCTTTTCCAAGTTTAAACTGTTGTTTGGAAGCAATATTTTCCATCCTTCCCTTCTCCGATTCAATTCTTTTCCGTTTATCCTCCAGTTTCTGCCGAATTGCAGCCAACTGAGCCGCCAGGTCATCCGTGTCAAATTCCTCAGAGGATTGGGAATGGTACTGCGGTGGATGTTGATGATGCTGCTGGACTTCAGGTGAGTAGTCTCGAGAGGATCGTGGAGGTTGAGAGTATTGAGGTTGCTGAACCCGGTACTGTTCTTCTTGATGATACTGTGGACGGGAAGGGGCGGATGGGGATGAGTAAGGTCGTCCACTGGAGGCAGACGGGAGTGTAGCGGATTGTGAGTGATAGTCCTGAGATTGGTATGATGGGCCACGATCCCCGTAGCCATTGTTACTCGAGTAGCTAGGGGCTCCAGCACCGTTGCTAGATGGATTTTGGAGGTAGACAATGTTCACGGGTTTATTTGGGACGTCGGAGAGACGGGAGAGATTCGTCATGCTCGTGCTTCTCAGTGGAGCATCTGTGAATGAAATTAGAATTGAATTGTCAGTACTAGTTGGCGATTAGTTCAAGGCAGATGCATTCAGGCCTAAAGTGAATGGTTTTCCATTTAAAATTGGGTTGGTTTCAAGGCGGAAACTAGGCTTGTTTTCGAATACTACTGGACACAGATGGACCTCGACACCGGGTGAGTGCCATAACGGGATGGTAAAATAAATAGTTTAAAATACCTCCAAGCCCACCAAGATGACCGTCATTATTCATTACATAGACGGTGACGTTATTGTCCTGAGGATGGCGTTGTTGCTGCTGGTATGACTGGTGAGGCTGTTGAGTCGGTCGCTGCGTATGGAATTGAGGCTGGAGTGGTTCTTGCAACGGAGACTGTGGCTGTTGATAGAAGTTTCCGCTTGTATATGGATCCTCAGCTGACAGCTGAGCTCTATGAAGCTGCTGCTGGACAGGACTGTAATGCTCGCTCGATTCTAAGGTGTAATTTAATTTCTTCTTCCCGTAAAATGGTTCTTCATTCACGCTCGTATTTCGTTCTCTACTTTGACTCCTCACGCTTCGACTTCCCGCTGCTTCTCGCTCGTGAGCTGCAATTCGAAAGAATTGAAGATTAAAAAACAATAAAATTAAATTCGAATCTTTGCTGTATTGTCACTATTTTATGTCACCAGGCGGTGTCGAAAAATCCGGAGGTTCAACGGAAGAGTTTCTTTTGGGATATCGAACAGGTGACACCGTGGAATCGGAAACAACTGCAGGTTCCTTATCCGGATTCTTGCCCATCACCATCCGATTCAGATTGTCTTGTGATCCACCAAAGTTTTCAACAGTCAACTGAGAATCCGCTTCAGTGAATGAGTTTCTTCTCGATCGTCGACCAGCATATGAAGTTTTATTTGCTCCTAAATTACTGGGTCTGCCTGCAGCTGGAATCCCTGAATCGTCACCTGAATCATTATTCATGGAAATATTCCTTGATGTTGACATTCGACTGGCTGGACTGCTTCGTTCGTCTTGAGAGGATGGTGACACGGATCGAATGACTTGAGACAGTGTTGGAACATTCCGTTGACGATGGACCACGAACTCTTCTGAGTCTTCACTCGAATTAGCGTAGTACCTGATATATATTTACAGAAACGCTGTGTCAATTTTAATTCACAAACAATGTTATTTTGAGTCAAAAAAGTGATATGTCAATCTAAAACATGTGGTGTCAATTTTAAGGAACACAAATGTTTTATTACGGCTCAAAAATGCTATCCACATGTTATGTTACGCAGTGTTAAGCCATACAAATATAAGTTATGTCAATTTTAGTCTACAAAAAAGTTTTCAATTAAAAGCCATAATTTTTAGACCATAATTCAAACCAAAGGTACATTGTATAAAAAATAGCGCACACAAAATGGAAGGTGCCCGAGTCTAAATTCTCTAATGAAATCAACCTTTGGGTCAATGGCCTCAACTTAAGCTTTAAGTTTACGTTATCAAAGTCTTTAAGAGCAAGGAAGCGCACGTCTTGGTTCTGGGATGTGCAAACAAAAAAGGAATGCGCCAAATAAATCGAATAAAATCCGGGATCCTCGGTGATTTTCCATTGAACTAATTAAATATCCTGTTATTAGACTCACCTTTGATCCTTATGATTCGACCGCTCAGACAGTGCCTTCTCATGGAATTCCTGTGGCGTTCCAGAACGTCGTACTGGAACAGAAACCACAGAAGCACTAGAAGGAGATCTCCGCCCACTCGACGCATCACCCAAATAAATGTTCGTCGCGGACTTTCTAGGTCTTTCATGAATCTGAACAGTATTCATCTTCTTAGGAGTAGAACTGGCAGATTGAGACCGTATCGCATTCCTGTCTGAAATGGTAAAATACAAGAAACAATATTAATCTTCTGTCTTCAGTTTCTCAATGTCATCCAGTTTCTGGCATAATTATATACCCCATTGGATTCGGCCATCTCTAAGTAGTGAGCAACAGTACACCCATGCAAATTCGACCCAAAAGTGCTTCCTACGCCATTATTTCACTGGCTAACCCAACCTACTGTTTTAAGGATAGTTTGATGTACATTCACATTCCTTTTAGTGCTATAGTTTACCTGACAAATCATATCATTCCATGCAATAATCCGTAGGATGTTAATACCTAATTCATAATATCAGGTAACTACAAATTAAAAGTCAAATACAATACGTAATGGAAACATTTCGAAAAAATCAGCGCTTGGCGGAAGATGACAAAGCACACAAACATGCCTCATTCTGAGCAAACAACACGATAACCGATAACTTAGTCGGTCAGTCGCACGTACTAACGGGTCACCTGGGTAGCTACGTACATGCAACGAGCGCTGCCGTATCTCAGAATCAAAATTCGAAACACGTTTCTACAACTACTAAAGTAAATCACAACAATTGTCATTAAATAGGCATGCGTCATGCAAAATGTACACAAAGTCTAAAGTTCAATTAGATTGACACATGTCACTTCACATTTCGAGCGGGTCAAACCACTAAATCCTAAATTAGTACTTGTCAAACCTGCGAATGAAGAAGTATAGGAATAAAGTGAAGGCCTGAGATCTGGTATAGTTGCAATTTGAGATTGGTACACAAATCCGCGTCTCATCCGAGCACTTCCATCTCCTGCTCCGTGCATTCCTTCAGGTGAGCATGGTAATTATGAGATTGAAAATAATTTAATTAATTAATTTAAGGTCAGATCACATTTTTAGAAATCTCTAGCTCAAAACTCATCAAACCTAACCTACCGAACGCATCAAATTAAACCATTTGCCATCTGCGAGCACTATTTCAACAGTAGCTAAAAAGCATAGTTTTCCGTATGAGGATGATACATTCAACTCCAGCCTGATTTACATAAAAGCAAACAGGCACATCATTCATAAAACAGAAGTCTATAGGACTCAAATACACACGTCCGACGTCCATGCTGTTTTGTACGCTAATTTAAAGCCTTAATAAAAATCTTCATCGACTATTGAAAATTAGTGGTTCAATTTCATCAGAAACTATTATAAAATTGATACAAGTAACTCAAACTAAATTGAAACGTCCCACCAAGAAGCGCGACTCCAAAAGGCGCAATTCGAAAAACGACTCCTGCGTCTCAGTTATCCCAACTTAACTTAACATAACCTAAGGTTACTTCATAACTACAATAGCATTATTTTTTAACATAACATATCAAATGTAGCGTGAGCGGTACAACGACTTCAGGCATCGCGCTTGTGCTTGTGTCTCGCGCTTTTTGTTTGATACAAAATTGCAAACTACAATAGATACTTTGCGCAAAACAGAAATTCGATTAATTTGACAGACAAAATGATTATTCAGAACATTGTTAAGCAACCCTTACCAAGTCTTGTATGCTGGAGATGAGAGCCTAATATTTTGACGGCTGGAGAAGGATTCAATTCCACTTGATTGAATAAGTCGGCCATGAAGGAAAATATATTTTGTTTCATGGACTCATGAAGATACAGTAAGTCCTCCAGACTAAAGTGGCACACGTTGAAGGGAAGTGAGTCTTTACACACTCGTTGAATCAGTTGTAAGTTCCAAAGGGATTCAGACACGTTCAACGGTTCGGCGGGATTTGGAACCGTAATTTCCGTGAGTGAAACTTCTTCGTGACAGTAGAAGGCGAGAAGAGCTGAGAGACCCACTCCGTCCGACAAGTCACTCAAGTCTTGAAATAATGGCAAATGATTCCAGCTCTCCACTTGAGAGGGTGACTGAAATAACAGATAGGAGACAGGAATTGATACAAGTAATCCAAGAATAGATGATTAGAACCAGTTCCATGTTCTATGCGTCAATGCGTCAATGTAAATAATGATTTATACGGTCGGTAAAAACCATAACACCAGAGTTATGGTATCGGATTTCCGATGCACAGGGTGGGCTGCTGAATTGCTTCCCAGTTTTGAAAATTATGTAGCCAGAATCAAACGGCAAACGGCTAGGCTGAGTATATAAATTAAGCGGTATTTCAAATGTAACCGATAGAAGGAGCATATTCAATATTTTTACATTTTTTTAACGGATTTGAGCACAATCTTCGAGTTCTTGATAGATAAAATTGGCCATAGCAACGACATACGACATCTTGAATTCTTTTAAATTATCGCTGTTACTAGAATCATTCGTCCATGTCAATGTAATGTTATGTTGCTCAATAATTATTTTAAAAATCCGAAGGTGACCATATGTCCGTAAAAATTGACCATAGCAACGACACCTTGGATTTTTAGAAATTGTTGTTGTTGCTAGGGTCATTCGTTCAGGGCAACGTGAAAAATTATTCTACAAACATTGAGGGTGACCTTACGTCCGTAAAAATTGACTATAGCAACGACACCTTGGAATTTTTAAAAAATTGTAGATGTTGCTAGGATCTTTTGTCCGAAGGTGACCTTATGTCCGTAAAAATTGGCCATAGCAGCCACACCTTGGATTTATATAATTGTTGCTGTTGCAATGATCCTTCATCCATGGCAACGTGAAAAATTAATCAACAAAAATTCGAGGTTGAACTTATGTCAGTATTGTAGTAGACGATAAGCTCTACTGTACCTTCAGAACCCAAGATCCTGATAGGAGGCAGCATAGCTATGAGGTAGTGGGCCTGCTCAGCCTTACTTTTTGCCTTCTTATTAGTATAAGTTGACACCAAGGATTTGTTGGTATGATGATTCGTTAATTGTCAACATAATGTTGCTCAATTATTCTACAAAAGTTCGAGGGTGACTTTCTACCGAAAATAAAACTTTCCACAAAAATTCGAAAGCTACTTCCATTGGTTACATCTTCAATTAGACCCAATTTCAAGGTCGTAAGGTGCTTAAATTCGGCTGCAGTATTTCTCAATGAAGGCAGAGATTTACCACCCACCCTGTACAACATACCGAAGTAAAAAACCATAATTCATTCATATCCATTTAATTTTTGTTTGTTTTGCACTCACCAATTTATGTTCACGAGAATTATTTGTTTGAATATACTCTTTGATGGCGAGAACAGCTCGATTGATCCAGAGCAGTAGGGCTTCTTCCGTATCTGACGGCATCTCACCTGCACCGAACCAAAGCCTAACTTTAAAAGAGCAAGTCCAAAAATATTGATGGTTAAATACGAGTAAAGCCTTGTCGCCCAATGTTAGTATAGAGAAAGTCAAGAAAACTACAACACACACAAAATGTAAAACAAAACAAGAATACTAAACTACATGAAACAGACCATAGACAAAACTAAAAAATTGCAAAAAAATGAAATCATTTCAAATTACTCCCAAAAGCATAAGAAAGCAAAAGTCAATTCATAACTACTCAAATCAAACTTACGAGGATGAACTGCAGGACCATATCTTTGCACAGTGCTCACAACTCGGTCCGTGGAAATGAGTTCACGAACATGTAGAACCATCATTGCTTCAATCACAGCCATATGGGCATTCTGTAAATCAATCAAATGATCAAAATCAAAACCAAACCACAATTAATCAAAAAATCGTACATCATACTAACAAAAATACTAACCAAATTAGAAATCGATACCAATCAAATTAATTTAATGACTTAAATCCACCCACAACTAAACTTCGTGGTTTTGACGAAAACGAAAGTGTACTCTACATTAAAGTTAAACTAAGCAGAGTGATTTCTATTAAGAATTTCTAGCACGTCCATGTTGTCAACCAGTTTCACCAAATAGGAAGTGTAACATTAGCATATTGACAGATTGACCAAATTCGTTTCGGTTAGAAAAGTTCATGTGGGTGAAATTCTGATTGCTACACGTACTGGGCTTCACCCTCTTAACGGCAAGGTCGAATCTCGAGAGTTACAGGCGAGGTCAATTTTTCACGAGGTTGACCTAATTGCGTCAGTGTATCTGGTCAAAACATACGAATCAGCGTATGTGTTTACGCAATGACTTTTCATGTTCTCAAATGGTCTTGCACAATATTTCGAAAGATATTCGATATTGGAAATAATTTAGACTTTTATATCACCGTAACGATTTTAGAATACATACAAGGTCATTTGCTTTAGCTCAATTTTTCAATTTCTCGACTGATTTGCGTCTTTGGTGAAAACATAGGCATCCGGTCTTTTATTTACGCGAATTTCGGATGTCATGTTTGCGTTCGCCAATGTTTTTGCACATTATTCCGGTCTGTTTCGAAAATATTGAACAAAATTCTGGATTTTAGTAAGTAGTACATTAGTATATCGCAACAAGTTTCAACGATAGACGACAAAATTCGGGACTTTAGGCTTGCTTCGCAACGATTTGCAAAGAAATTCGACAATTTTAGTCAGAAATTGTAACGATCTTCCAAGATTCTCAATTTACGTCAGCGAATTTAGGTGATCACATCAAAATTCAATATTAATAATTGATATGATGCTTGCAATGAAATTAAGACTACTCGCATATAGAGAAACTTACAATACGTAAAGGCCTATTTTGAATGAGCACGGTTTCCGTGACTTGGAGATCCGGGGGTGTCTGGACATACACGCCCTTCCTGGCCAGGGCCTGAACAATTCCAAATGGAGAGAGTTGACTGTAGTTGGGGTCCGCATAGAGATTCCCCAGGGCGAGGCAGTACAATTCAGCATCTGACAAGCCCTTCACAATATGTGGCTTCAGATGTTCTTCACCCTAGAAAAAAATTCAATAAAAAATGTCAATTAAATTCTGATCTTCGGTAAATTCAGCTCAAATCAATCACAACTCAAAACAAGCTTAATTTTAACAAACATGTATTTTCGAATGGTCCATATTTATATAATTTGGCGCTATTCAGACAATTTCGCCAATTGCCAATTTTAGAATTTTGTTTTTCGTGGTCATACATTAGTAAAAAATAACGACACTGCATTATTTCTAATTTACTACAAAATACGACGTCCACCCCGGAATTTCATTCAAGTTTCGCGTTCAACAACCCTTAGCTTAAGACAAAAAAGCCTAAAATAGTCGCAAGTCGTAAAGAAACTCTAATCACTCAAAGTGAAAGAAAAATCAATTCAAATCAAGTTAGGGAAGACGAATGAAGGGAAAAAGTTTACCATGCTCCGAATACTATCTTCTGCAAAGTATATTAGGCTAAAAGCTAAGAGCCGAATCTTCGTTCAGGGAGTACTTTGACAAATGGGGCGTCTCATAAAATCCCATTAGGTTGAATAAAATATTTACACTGTTCTGGTGTAGTGTGGAACAAGGAACATCTAACAACTGTCAAGTCAAGTCAGCTCAAGGATTACAAGATAGATGGAAGATGTTCTTAGGATTCTAACGTTACTCGACCTGGAAGCATCTTGCCATACAAGCACCAGGACAGACAGACAGACATTTTTCCTGTCAGCTGTATTTATACGCACGTCGTAAACGCACTATTTTGGTCTAAATATTTAATTTTAAAATAAAACACATAATTAGTACAAAAATGCTTCCATCAACAGAAAGCACGCCAAAACTAAACTAAAAAAACGATAGTAGACAAAAGCGGTGACATGAAACATGAGTCAATCGTCTTCGTCTGAAAGCAATCCGCATAAATTATAATTATCAGTAAGAGACTGATGACTTCAGCATTACAATGAGGTAGCACATCAATTCAACCGCCATGCCACCGCCACTGAATGCTTAAATCCCATAGTAAAATAGCATAACAAAAATGCTCCATCCCAAAAAAGGGAGAAAGAAATTCGTCGGACCAAATGAATGAGATGAGTTGCAGATGACGATGATGATAAGCATTAAGACGGGCGTTAAGCGGAAGTGAAATGAGAAGCAGACGTTAAGCAGCCTTATGAGAAGAGAACAAATGTTACAGTCAAAATAGTGGAACCATTATTTTTTGTGTGGCTTGGTTAAAAGTTGACTGCTGACTTTTGAATATGTGGAAGGCTGGTTTGTTTTTTGAATTTTATGACACTATTTTTTTAAACGGTATTTATTTATTTATTCAGTAACGCAGCAAACAAACACACGTGGCTATAATAGCCCGACACCAAAAAGCGCAAAAAGTACAATTATCTGTGAAAATGTCGTAAAAATTATGCATTCGGCTTTATCCGAGTCCGAGGGCTGTTTGATAAGTACCTGATATCGGATCTACTTAAATTAATTACTATGTTATCAAAGGAAAGTACAGCCTGAACTTTTTTCCATGTTACTTTATTTTGTATGTCACAATTTTCTTCAAAATCGCATTTTTTGAGAACACCAAAATTAAACGAAAAAATCAAAATTTCTGAACAAGTTTCTGATCTTAAGTAAAAATTCCAATTTTCAAATTCTAGAATCATAGGATATATATTTTCGAAATTTGTAAAAATCAAAATATCAAGTCATTTTGTCAAACCCAAAAATATTTGCATTTCACAATTTTGAGTCAAAGTCCCACTTTTTGACAAGACCAAACCATTAAATCAAATCAAATAAATTAAATTAAATATTTAAAGTCATTATTTCCGAGCAAAATGCTCTTAAATCACCAATTTGTATGAAATTACGAATTCCAAAATCCAGAATCATGATGTTCATAAAAGTTAAATTTTAAAATCAGGTCAAGTTAACAATTAAGCCATTTTATCAAAATCGCTTTTATACCCAAAATTAAGAATCTAAAATCAATATAAATAAATGATATTAAAAAATTAGATTGAAAAGAAATTTATCTGACCGTCTCCGACCGCTACTAATGGCAAAATTAAACAATCTACTTCCAACTCAAAACTGTAACTCATGCCATGTAGCTTATAAAGGCTCTTCTGAAGCGTATTCTTTATTTTGAAGCTACAAATACATAATGGAGAACTGAAGTGCAAAAAGTCTCCGTTTCATTCACTTCCTCACCTCATGATCTTTGTAGAATGGGTCGGCAAGCTCTTCAGGTGTCTTATTGTTGTAGGCTTTGCTCAGAAGCCATTTGATGGACGCCCGTTGTTTCGACTGAAAAGAGAGAAAGAATTCAGATTCAGAGATTTTTAGTATTAACATTCTACTTCCGATATGCTCCATGAAATTTCATGAATTGAAAATGGCTTTAATCCAAAAACTAAACCACAATGTTTCCCTGAAACAGATTTACAATTTCAAACTCGAGAGAGCGGTTCTTGATTGAATTAAAACGGGTTTTCCGAGTAGATTTTCTTATTCAATCTCAAATCTGACATCTGCCATCTGACCAGACGAGTGAGTTGACCATGCTCCATAAAATATATTATTTACAACCAATTATGAAATAAAATATTCGTAACGGTGTTTTTTACGGAAATTGAGACGCGACAATTATTACAGATCCATATTCAAATTCAAATGCATCTCGTTTCGCTTTAGCAGGAATCTAATTTAGCGGCATTACTGCCGCTACAATTAGAAATTGGAAGCCACTTCCAAATTCCATTAAAAGTAGCCCACATGTGCGATGTCTGTTAATTAATTTCAATTAAGTAAACTGAACGAGAAAGCAATCCAATCAAACCAATCATCACTAGTCCACACATCACGCAGATAATCAGATGTTCTCGTTCTCGTATGCTTTATTGGCCCTGGCTCACAAATTGAATATTTTTTTATATAAATTGCAACTTGCAATATAATATAGGCCATCACAGATCACAGCAGACATCCTTCCAATCCCAAATAATGAATCGATTAACGGCACACGCCAAAAAATCTTAACACACTTTTAACGGTCGAAATTCGTAATACCGGATGAACAAAGTACAAACACGAGGCGTGTACTCCAAAAATTAGCAACGGTGTAGCTAAATGCATGTTAGAGTTAAATTAAATCTTAAAACACTGCATTCTGCACTACGTTACAGCATTATAGTAAAATTCTACTTTAATTCGCAAAAATGACTAAAATAATCCCAATATTGAAACGAAATATTCAAACTTAACGACAGAAAATGAGCTATAGTAAGTATTCAAAATGCAAGTAATGAAAATTTCAGAAAATATTGCAAAAACTTTGAGTGATTCCACTTTTCTGAAAAATTTAAGTCTGTAGAAGATGGCAGTACTTTCCAAAAACAACTTAAAACTTCAAAATTTACAGAAAATAAAGTTAAATTTTAATTACAAGTTTTTACGATCTATTTGTTTCAAAATAGGGCAGGTTAACATCTTCGTCAAATAAAACTATGGAAGACTCGATTTTTTTAAAATTAGCGTGTGCATAATTCAATATTTCATTTCATTCGCCAATTTAAGGCGACCACCCTTCGATATACAATTTTACATTCAAATTATCAAAAATTCAAACACAAATATGCCCACTGACTATACAACCAAAAATTACTTCATGCTTGAACCTCAATTTGCATAAATTCATATTTTCTCCTGGCTGGACACAAAATTTCACACCTTGTCACGGTTAAGAGGCCTCCGAGGTTCGACGGAAGACAAGTGAATCCGAGCTTTCATCTCCTTGAGCCTCATGTCATGTCCTTCAAATTTATAGTGTTTACACTCCTGTACCCACACACACTTTTTAACAACTTATAAAGTCAAGAGGCAAAAATTACATAATTATAATCTTGTTCAGATTCACGCCTACATATAAGCAATACACACACACACGTGTTCCGATTCAAGAATTAGCAAACCAAATCTCTCCCGGCAGCCGTCAAAAAAGGCTAACACTGAAATTATTCATTATGTAGTTATAGCTTTGGGCTCTCTTAATTGGCACTTTGTTATGAACAAATTACAGACAACTGCTTAATGTGGTTTTTATGGATTTAAGGCTTCAAAGTCAGCCAGTTCCTTTAATCACTCTTTCTAACTCGCTCAGCCTGCACGCGTTGTTTGGGCTTGAAGCTTGAACAGCAAACCAAACATTGAATAATTTAACAAAATACACCCTAAAAATATTTATGAAAACCAGAACCTCGTGCCAGGAATTTTGACAGAATTCACACAACAGAGAGCAGATATCTTCGTATCTTGAAATCCAATGCAATGTAAATTATGACAGAGAGTTGAGCTAAAATTTGAAATCCATTGGAACCATTGAGCACAGCGTCTGTCATCTCAATCGCACTTTTCAAATCAAACCAGCCGAATCTGTTTCAAACTAGGTTAACCTGTAAGCCATAAAGTCCACAGCCCACAAAATTACCATGTTAACAACAGGCTCACGAAGAAAGTGGAAAAAAATTTCATATTGTCTAATCTAATCAACCCCAAATTAATGAACTTCAAACAAAAACCTGTAAATAATAGGAAAATTAGCTCAGCCCAGACAACACACGCGTTGTTCTCCAAATGAACTAAACTGGCTAAACAGGGAAGATGGGATTATAAAAGCAAGAAGCTCAAATCCGTCATTCACACCTTTGATCATCTGATCACGAGGAATTATGACTGAATAAATATTTGGTCACGAATTCTTAAATGAAATTCCACCTTTTCCACTAATCCTACGTATTTTCTCATTAATTCTTAAAGAAGTATAAAAAAAAACGGTAGGCCTTAGTTCAATTTATTTGCTTGTGCAAAGTACAAGTGCCGTGGTCGTTTATCGTTACGATTTTTGAAATTTCGAAGGTCAATCTATAATGAGTTTAGATTTCCTGCACTGTGACCTTTGATGAGAAGTAAGGTTAGTTACCTATCGATGACCTAACCCCGTTTCCAGCATCAAAGTAGATTGAGACCCGAAGCCCAAGGCGCATATAAAAAGAAAAAATTCACCTTCCACCCTGACTCGCAAAGCTTCGATGTAACAATTACAATTGAAACAACCCTTAATCGGAAACTTCTCGCCAGCAATCGTCATCGTTTGATAAAACCAAACGAAAGACGCCTACTCGATGAAACGTCAGACAAAACTAATGGGACAACCCTCAAATACAGAATGGAAATCTTCAATCGACGGCCTAAAGTAATGAAACAACACTTAAATAGGCAGTGGTTCAACAACAATGATCAAACGAAACTTATGAAACAACCTTTAAAAATACGGAACCTTTCAAACAAACTTCAAAAACAATTATTGATACAACCCTTAGTTGGGCACATTTTCACCAAAAATCATCAGACAAAACTAATGAAACAACCCTTAAATATACAATTCTTTTCAAAAATATTCACAAAATTAATGAAATGAAACTAGAAACAACCCTGATTTTCTTATATGACCACAAACATAAGAAAATACATTTAGAACTTGTGCAAAATTCAAAGAAATTAATATTCTGAAATTTTCATAACTTACTCGTAGAACAACTAGCTATGTCAATTAAACCTGAAGACCAGCATTACTTGCAGAAAATCAAATTGCAGAAAAATGCAATCAAAAATCTTCTATCTTCTCCAGTTTCAAGCGGATTTATGAATTCGTGTGTCAAGGTTACATTACAATACTAATGTACCAGAACATACCCAATATCCAACCAGCTATTAACTAATTTAACTTGTTTGACTAGTTAGTTACTTGTTTGCATAAGCCATTTTTCACAGCTAAAATATCACTTGTTTTTCCAGACACAAGGGCATGGAAACACGATAGTTCACATTTCACATAACATGGCTCCGTCTTCTTCATTTACAAACAACTGATGACGTTTTTGAAACTAAATTCAAATTATATAGCCAATGCAATGTCCTAATTAATTTTTCTATGCTGCATGACATAGCATGATAGAATGGGTTGAACTTAAAATTCTGCAAACCTATTCATATTTTTTTTAAATTAACAAAAATTCGAAAATATATTTGTATTTTGTATCGAAGTAAGTATAGTGTTTTGTTCATAAATAAATATACAATGCCTGGGTCTGTGTACACAACAAAAATAAACAAAAACACAAAAAAAAGATCCACTATATTTAATGTCTCAGTTTCATTTCCGTATCCAAGACCAAATCTCACCACAGATTAGAATCAGAACAGAAGATTCACAAAATATTCCCAATTCTCACCACAAAACATAGAAACCCAACCACAGACACTTTGCTAAAAATCAAATTATACGAATAAGTAAATAGAAGATACAATGTTAGCAGAGACCGAGCCTGTCAATACCAATTATGAAAGTTGCATGTACAAGAGAACTACAAATTGGATGAACACGAAAACGAAAGAACGAAGACGAAAGGAAAATCTTTGATTTATTTTCACGATGCAATGCATCATAAATGTAGATATATTCTTATATTCTTACTTGCGGTTTGAATCCATTCTGTGTCGACATCCCTTTATTCGAATTCGAGTCCAATAGACTCATGAAGATGGAATTGTTGTTCTTCTCCTTCCCTGTCAACTGAACCATTGTTCTCAAATTTTTTGGTCTTTTTCAAACAAATTGGCCACAAATTCACATTAAACAGAAATTAGAAGAGAGAGCCATCTTGTAATACAATACAAAACCAAAACGCCATAAAGACTTATTTCACATTACACTTCCAGTGGCATTGGTCGGTCATGTATTCTATGTTCGCTTGGAACAAATCAAAATGACCATGAATCTGAATTCTGAATCTATAAATTAAACACAGGGATGAATCTTCATGTGTAGGGAGTCAAGTCACCTGTTAACTCACAAAACTCGTCTAATTTATTCACCAACATGCACCA
>JAQFYU010000786.1:0-18696 GCA_034694905.1 Ceratophysella granulata | reverse complement strand
AAGTGAAGTGTCACTGGCTGAGAAACAGGAAAGGTGAAAAGCGATATTAAATTAATTAAAGGAACAAAGGGCATGCGGGGTTGTATTGTGGTTGAGGTTGTGGTATTTGTATTTATAAGTAATACTACAGACGGAGGGCTCATTAGCCCCCGTCCGTAGGACGGGCTTTCAGCTAGTACAGTATATATGGAGCACGAAACCATGCAAACAGTTTTGGCAGGAAGCTTGAAATGCAAATTAAATTACAACACATATTGTAGTGGATATAATATGCGCCAGAAAACTGTGTTCAGAAGTGCGCCAGATGTTTTAGGTTGTGCGTTTACTATTAAGCCAATTTAAGCTTAACCTACTAAACGTTCATACATAGAATAGGTCACAGACAAGAATGATGACAAACAACAATGGTGACGTCACATATTGTACCAATTTCATGGGAAGCGTCATTATATATTATAATTGTGTACATAGAAATTTATGTCATCTGAGACAATTCACGAGATAGGGACTCAGATTCACACATTTATTGCATTAATAAGTATTGAAGCTTGACCCAAAATAATTTGAAAATACAATATAAAATTCTTGTTCTATGGTAGCAAAGTTGTGGTGAGAGTTACCTGAATTTTCAGAGTTCCTAAATGTACGAATTCACCCCGCATTTGCATTGAGATGCACCGATACTGATACGCCAGCGCGAGCTGTAATTAAAAGCTACCAGATTGTAGAATTGAATAGATGCAATTCAATTTGACTCGTCTAAAACCAGACAATGTGGGAAAATGGTGTGACATGAGTCTTGCGAATGATTTGATTGACATGCATTTCGTTTCAAGATTCAACATTGCACTGTGGGTAATTTACAGTATTGCATGCTGAATCAATTTTTAGAATGTATTTGTTCAACTCCTAGAAGCCATAAAATTAATATGAAATTGTTCCGTGGTCCATTGTACGAAAACATGTATGTGCGAGAAAGACGGCAGACACACCGGCTTCTTTAATTGATTCAACAGGATATCTAAATGATGTCTTGCATTGAGCTTAAGTTGTGAAGAACAAAGTGGTGAGATCAGCTATCCCCACTCAATTTAGAAATATTGGACTCACAGATGGACTTTCCTTTATCTCTATTACCTCAAATTCAATGAATATTGCTTACTTTGTCATTTTAATAGAAATTGTAATCATTCATCAGTACTGACACTTTAAATTAAGCTACACAGGAATGTCATCGTTGCGGAATTACTATATGGCCTTTAGCTAACGATAATGAACTAAAATGAACTCAGTAGTCGTTGAAGCTCAGGTCATGTACTACATCCTCAAATTGAGCTCTGTTGTTGACGAGTCACAATGTTGAGGCTAGCAACGCTAGCGGTGTCCATCTTTATCATTATTCCGGCCTTAGCTCAGTACCTCCAGTATCCATACAAACTTTTCAAACTCTACCCCCAAAGCTCGGAACACGTGGACATTTTGAAGAAGTATGCTGTTGCAGTGCTAGCTGAAGGAGCTTCAAATAGTTCGAGATGGGGCGTAAGTACATACTATTCCATGCTATAATTATCACATTTTTTTAAATACCGGCTTTTTCCTTTGGATAAATCCCAAACATTTGAATTAGGGGTTTCCACCAATATTTCTGACGCCATTGGGAGCTCTTAAAACGGCTTATATCCTGGTACCTGGAGAAGGGACCATTGATGTCCTCATAGATCTCAACGCCTGGCATGTTCCTTACAAATCAGTGGACCTGGTTACCATTAAGCGGTACGTTCCCATTCCGTTTGGAACCCTTAAGCTAATTTCTACAGTTTTGCTTGTACGGACAGTCCGTTTATAAAGCTGTATGTAATACCATGACCATATTCCAAATTACAGTTCTGATTTAAATTATGACATGCATCAGCCGTCCGAATTCCGTAAGTTTCAAGAAAAACTATGCCAAAGATCAATTGATTTCAAAAATATAATTAGTCTTAATACGTACCGATTTAAGTATTGGTATTGAATAACCTTGAGTTTATATTAATCTTACAGCACCGAAAAATTCCTCAAGTAAGTCAACACTACAGCTTGAGAATAAACTTATGCCGTATGGTAAACTGATAACTTCCTTGAGCTACAAAAATTTCGAAACTTAACTTTTAAATAAACTATAAATTCAAACTCTAAATTTACTTTTAAAATCAGAGGAGCTAGCAGTATGAGAAAAATGCAATAGAGGCTTGGCGATTTGCCTATTTACGATATTGTTCCCTTTGTTTTTTGTTTAACTTATTCCTTAAACCGCAATATTGTAGTTCGGACTTTAAAGGTGACCGCTAGTAATACCTAATTTTTAATCCGACTTGGCTCTGTACAGGACGAGGAAACCCATTCATCATTTCAAGTCCTCGAGTGACCAATTTTGGGCCGTGGGGCGAATGGGTTGAATGTCCCGATGAACAGTACGTAGTTGGAATGCAATTGAGAACAGACCACAGCGTAGGGAGTGGTGACGACACGTCATTGAACGCAATCACGCTGATTTGCGCCGAACCAGGTTCCTACGTCTACACGGACATCCATAGTCTGGAAGGAATGTTTGGGAACTGGAGTCAGGAGTACATCTGTCCAGACAACAGTCAGGTCACTGGCTTTCAACTCAGAAGTGAAGCTGACCATGAGAGCGTAGATCTTACTGGGGCAAGCAACTTGCGCGTGTTTTGCTCCTCCGCTTCCTATCAGATGCTTGAAGGAGATGGACTTGACTTTGGGGATTGGACGGAAAGACAAAAGTGCTTGAATGGTCAGGCCGTCACGGGATTTCGAACCCAAGTTGAACCGGAAGTAGGAGGTAAATCGAAAACGCTAACTGCGTAGATTAATTTAATCAATTTCTATATCTCCAAATGTCAAGGCAATCATTTCGTTTTTAACTTGACCAGGTGGCGGTGATGACACCTCATTGAACAACGTCGATATGCAGTGCAACGAGTTGCCGAAAAATGGAGTACAGAGAAAATCAAAATATTAAGTTATAACCCGATTCGGTTCTTTCAGCAGCAACTTCAGTAATTTCAAGGCACATTCAAACTGTTGCTCTACACTGTTATGATGTATTCCACAGTATAGACAAATATTTATATAATTAAATACATGCTATCGAAAACGAGTTACTTTTGCATACCGTGTAGTACGCGTAGCACTATAATTAGTTAACAGACGTTATTTACCGTTATTTACCCAAAATCCAAAAAATACCAACGCCACAGAGACTTCTCGTGTGTATTGTACATACAATACGCACATGTTCAATATTTCCTAATCTTAAGTTCATGCCTAACTTAATATTGAGTATGGGTAAATTCTCCAAAACTTGTTCTAAAAAATAATAAGAAGTTAATTTAACGACAAAAAGATCAAAAAATATTATTTAAAAAATTCTCAAATGTTTTAAAAATTATTTAAAAAATTCTCAATTGTTTTAAAAAGTATATCTAATTTCGATTTGTTACCAGATTACAGATTTAATTTTATTTTAAAATTCCTTATTAGAAAAGGCTTGTTTTGAAACGCTTACGCTACGCTTATCGTCGTAGGTTTGCATATTTCTGGGATTTTTTAAACTCAATGTAATGCAACCATTTTGATTGAATTTAGAAAAAAAGGTTGAAGAATTAACGTTAGATTTTCTTGGTACGGTATGGATGATTCACAAATGTAACGGCTTAAAATTTCCCAAAGAAAAAGTGGCCGAATATTTACGTTTGATTACGGTGCCGGACCTTGACAACTTTCATTTGTCTAAAATAGAACGTCTAACTATGCGGTCAGCGTACAAACGTCACATGGCCATTATTGGCCATATCTGTCCACATCATTTTCTATTTATTTTACTGAACTTTAATAGACCGTACAAAATGTTCGACTTTGCTACATTAGCACTTTATCTAAAACTGAGTCGATGTCGTTCAACTTGTTGTAGCAACCCATTCCATGCCGCTGATCACAACACGGTGTATTAAGAGTACTTTGTATCAAGTGAAGCTCGAATCTTAGCTGAGATGGATTCTGTTTATATAGCAATTTTTAATCCAAACTTTGTATTACTCAATGCAGCAGCAAGCACATGTGCATCAAAGTGTATGGGTTCAACAAAGTTCAAATTCATTCATAAAACTAAAGAATCATCACTGATTACACGTATGATTGATCGTATTTGTTTTGAATATGAATCGACGCATCAATTCCGAAATATATTCCGATATAAAGCAATTTTGATAAATAAAAAGAGCAACAAGTATAATTTAATATATGTAGCAGTATCGTCCGTTCGATGCCGTTGTTAAATTAGCAGATACAAAAATATACAAATTTCTTGCAACTGAAACTTAGAACCTGAGAGCGTATGTAAGACACGTGGCTTGTGTGCGTAGTCAATCTTAGCTCGAGTCAGATGGAGAAAATGCTTAAAACGTTGAATTGAAACTAAATCCATATCAACTCATTGGTTTTTGATTGGATATTGCATTCGGAAAGCAAAATTGAACCCTAAAGTCTAAACTCATCGTAAATTCAACTAGCACATGTGTTGATTTTGATTGATTACAAGTATGCACGCAAGGCGACGGTTTAAAG
Source organism: Ceratophysella granulata (assembly GCA_034694905.1). Lineage (NCBI taxonomy): Eukaryota > Metazoa > Arthropoda > Collembola > Poduromorpha > Hypogastruridae > Ceratophysella > Ceratophysella granulata. The sequence goes on along the minus strand of JAQFYU010000786.1, from coordinate 14,070 downwards.
TTCATGCTGCAAATGAATCACTGGTCAGTTCAGCAACTTTTAACTTGATTGAATATTTTATAAAATGTTGGCTTCATACAAATTTTAAGGTGCCATTACAAGAAGGGGTACCTTGAAAGAAGGCGGCATAGAAGCAAACAGATTTTAATTATTCAACAGTATTGCTTGACTGATTTCAGTAATTTCTGGAGCGGGTCGTTCAATTTGAAACCATATTGGATGTAACCAAAATTGAAATCAAGATAAAAGTCATGCGTTTTTTAAACCAAACTATATATTTAAAAGTAAATAGATCGTTTATTCGGAACCAATCAATGAATTTGTCCCACATTTCTTAGATCAATTTAAGGAACGATTCACTTTATACGATAAACATTAAAAATGTGTGCAACAGCATAGCCCGCCGAGTAGCGCTGTTGAATCATGCATCAAACATATCCTGTCCTACAACGAAGCACGTTTAAAACAAATTTAATGTATAGTCATAATGGTCTTTAATTTTCCATTATTCTAAGTTTGAGGAATTTAAAGTTTTACATACTTACTAAAAATATTAAATACGTAGCTTTTAAATTCTGTCATATTCTGTATATTGTGAATGTAGAGCCTACCTTGTTGACACAAGACAACAACATCCAAATCATATTTTTGGACAAAATGAAAGTCAAAAAGTCAAAAATAAATTAAAGAAAATGACGATTATTTTAATTTATGGACCCAAATCATCTATTTTGTTTAATGATTTTCAAAATAGAAAATCATGAATTTTCAAAATTCGTCCAAATCAGGATACAAAATCAAGCAACTTTAACAAATCGAAAAAAGTCGTTTTCAAGCTCAATATCTAGGTTTTAAAAATACTAATTCTCAAAATCAAATGACTTTGTTGCGTCTTGCGTTCCTCCATTTAATATAAAAGCCTGTCACCATATTAACATATCATATAACTCTGAACAAATGTATAGTAGTACCCAGAGAAGTCTGACAGTTAAAATTCAAATGACTTAAATTTTGTAGTCTCCGCTTCCAGTTTTTACAAATGATCGTCCCACGAAAAACGAAGACTCATTCAAATTCAGAGTCAACTAGCACTACAGGTTCACAGAGGGTCATAATCATAAGTCGCATGGAATATCCTTTGAGTCGAAGGAAGGACAGCGTGTTCAGCAAAGGTAAGCCGAGTAGTGAAAGTCATGGAGAAAACAATAGTTGTGAGACGAGGCGTGTGTGAGATATGAAATGGATTGAAAATGACATTTGTTGAGGAGACAGAGGGCGAAAGAGGGAAGCGAGGTTCTTGCTAATCCGCTCCAAATGTGTTTAGAGTTACAATAAGCACAAAATATCAAATACGATTTCTTTCCACTCGTCTTTTCCTTCTGCCGAGCGAGAGAGTGAGAAACACGCCAAAAGCATCTTGGGACACATGGAGAAAGCAGAACAATGAAGACACTGAGTCAGAACATGAAACATTGGCACACAGGAACGACACACAAGTCCATGTTCGACCAACGTTCCACAATATCTCACGCTATGGCTCTATGTTACCGGAAGAAGGCTCACCAAAATCTGGATAGATACCTGCTGCACTAAACGCACTCATTCAAAGAACTTCATGGAAATATGCACTAAGAAAGGGTCGTTTGAATATAATTTGAACCAAAACTGCTAGTAGATTATACGAGTAATCCAGTAAATTGTGTAGGAATAAAGTATTTTTTTTTTCAAAAATAGGCATTAAAATGTCGAAAAATGAATTGAAATAAAATACAACCCAGTTAACCTAGTTGGAAAAATGCAAAAAAAAAATGCTGAACATCAACTTAAAATGGAAAAAGACGTTGCAATAAAATAAAATTTTGATTAAAAGATTAGCCAATGAAATATTTTTGTCGATTTGTCAAAATTATTATAATTTGTCGTTCAAAACAGTATTCTTTTCTAAATGTATTTTTTTTAGTAATCGTTGATGCTTTTTCATGAATACAATATATTTCTAAAAGTACTCGTATGCTTACATTTTTTTTTTGAATTACAAGTCACTCCATTTCTGCTTCAGAAGATTTTAAGCAGATTACATACAAATGGAACGCTTTGGGGCAATTCGCAACGTAAACCTTTTTTCTTTACTTTTTGGTAAAATCTCTGGTTGGAGTAAGGATTATAGCCGCAGCTGACAAAAAGAGCTGACAGAATGAGCTGATACACAGTTTGCACGCTTAGGAATACCTAACTTATCTAACCTATAGAAAAGTGAATGTCAGCTCATTCTGTCAGCTCTGTTTGTCAGCTGCGGCTATAATCCTTACCCCAACCAAATCTCTTGATCGGTACATGGCTTTTAATTTAAAGGAATTTATGTAAAAAAACATACAGTTGTAATAATTTTTAAATTTTTGAAATGAAAACTTAGGTATAGTTATGTTTTTGTAGTTCCATCGTTTCCTGAAGTGCAGCATACTGATTTTATGGTAAAAATTTCAGCCCAGTCCATCTATTCCTACCTGATGAGATGTGAATTATAAAAGAACACTACGAACTTTTGGAATGGCCCTCGTATGCAGAATATCTTAAAAAGCTCTAAAATATGCACAAACCAAAAGGTTAGAAAAAGTAGATTGAAGATACTAGAGTATCTCTCGTGTTCCTCAACATAGAGAAGCATGCCGGCAGTTAGTTAAGATTAAGGAGTCTGAAAGTCTCCTACTCAATCCAAGGTTATTACGAGATGGAGAAAAGAGGAAATTCAGGTTTGGAAGTTGCCCAAGAAGAAGAATGAAACTCGGAAGTTGACTTCAGCGGACCATCAAGCCCCCACGTTAGCCTCTAACCTCCCGTCCTGCCCTTCCTCCTTCCACCGGAGAAAGTCTCCGTCTCATCTGATGGAACGATACTGACGTACGTTACATTAAGAGGGTCGGGCGAGAGAGAAAAAAATGCGATATTATGTTCGTAAAAAAAGAAGATTGTCCTTCTGCTCTATTTTTGGGTCGGACAGACAAGCCATCCGGACAGACGCCTGACAGAAGACATGATCTGAAGTCTGTGTGAGCCAAAAAATGTGGTTTCCTTACCTGAGCCCGTGACTGCTCTCCAACCAGAATCACATCCCGCGTCGCATCATGAATGGGAATGTCGGAAATGTAAAGACCTCGCGTCGTCAAACCCTCCAGACCATCGACAAGCGGAGAGCCGAGGAAGAGCAAGCACTGTGACTCCCAGCAGTCAATCAGTTGTCCTTTTAATTCCATTCCCTGCACACGAACAGAACATTATCAGTCAACCCACTTTCTCTCCTTATAGCCAGAGGGAATGGAACATGCTTTCCCCACTTCTCCATTATTCAAACTAGCTAGGGTGTCTCAGGAGGATGTGTGACTAATTTGGCTTTCTCTGCATTACTTTAGCAGAGGGACATTTGAGGTCGTCGGTGACGACGTATCTCAGCAGCTCACTCTTGCCTGACAACCCCTTTTCCTTTTGGAAATCTTAAATTAAACTTGACAAGCGTGGGCATGAGTTAATTAAACTGCGTCGTGGGAATTAACGTATTCCAATGAATTTAGATGAGAAATCATTGAACCGAATATAATTCATTAGTATTTGTGGTTCAAACTTCTGTGCCAGCACATACTGTGCGTGAGAAACATTAAATAACTTGTACTATTTCACAAACGAATTTCCACTGGTTAATTTATCAAATATTTTCAAAAACAAATTGGATTTTCATTTTTGTAAACAAAAACATTAATGAATACAAAGTTGAAGTATTTACATTGCTTATTTGTATTTCTGGAAAAGATAAAATACAAAATATGAAATTTTAAAATACAAAATTAATCCGAATTTTGAATTAAACTGTGTAGAGATTTACTGATAGGCAAAAGCTTGTTTAAAGGAATATCAAATTTTGAAGTACTAGTGTTAGATCCATTAAATAAGTTAGACATTTTGTACAATTCCAACATTTCTGTGCGATTTAAACAAAAATGTTTTGTCACGCTTCTTTTGTGAAAAGTTCCATAGAAATGTTCAGAAATGTATTTTCACCAATTTAAAAGTGGAAATTCACTTTAGCAATAGTTTTGAAATTTTAAGCGAACACCTCTAAAAGTAAAGAAAATATTTCTGATGAAGAAGTATAATTAAAATAAAGTCCTTCAAAATGCATTAATTCAAACTAAACCCGGGGAAAAGCGGGAGAATGTAAATTACACGAGCATAGAAAAAACAGCGTGTATTGTACGAGTGCCACTGGCATTTTAATTGCATTCTGAATTGTCGTTGAACCCGTTTAATTTGACCATCTTAACTAGTGATTCAAAAATTGTTGCTCGTGTTTAAGTAGGCCTATTAAGTAGAAGAAATGGGATGTGGATAAGATAAAACGAAGTAGATTGAATCGAAACAAAAGGAGGTAATCTGGGATAATTGTTTCGTTAGTTGACATTCAATCGTCTCGCGCATTGAGAGTCAGATTTGCATACATCGAGCATAAAAGGGGGACCTGGGAGGAAAATAAGTTTTGCAATGGGAATGGGATTGGAATTGGGGGTTTGTTCCTCGTCACCAAGACATAGCGACAGGGCGTGTAGTTTTAAATTAGGATTCAATTCCTTGGTGCGCTTGAATGAGAATACCTAGGGAAGAGTTATGGCGTTTGGGCGAATCTCATTTCAGTGAAATCTCAAAATTTCAAGTGTTTTCGCCTATACGGAATCTTGTAAAATAAAATTAAACCGTACTGCTTAAATCGTGGACCCGGCTAAATTGCAAGTCATATTTATCAATATATTATTTGTATTCTGTTTATTATGTTCTGTTATTCGTTCGATACATGTTGAAAGATTTATATTTCGCTAGTGCATTTTATAAATTTTTAAACTGAGATTGAAATCAATATTAAGGTTCTATTCTGTAAGTTCAATAGTTCGGTGTGTCTGAGCTGTCTCCAACGCACTAACCAATTTTAGGAACAAAACTATTTGCGTTGTTTAAAAAATTAAAAAATACAAGTTCATAAAAATTCGATTGTATGGAAAAAAATGAACAACAAATCTTGGTTTAAAATATCACTGAATTTCATTGACCAAAAATAGAACCAAATGAAATTTAGATATGCGTAAAGTGGGAATGAATGCACAAAAATTCTTTGTGTCCTAATTTAGAGTTTCGCCTCAATGAAATTCGCCATTTTGACTATAGAAGGGAGGAGAAGGATGATGTGGGTATTTATTACTATTTACAGACAGACGGATGGGACATGGAGACGAGACGAGAGAAGAAAAGAGAGTCAACCTCAGCCAGTTGATTGGTCCCATTATTTCTTGCCAAATGAACAAGACGGAGAAGAAAGGGTGTGTTCAGTCGTTGGAAAATTGTCTCAAAAGAAATTTCAGTTCCTAAATCAGGACGAACGAATTGAAAGAACTCTGTCACTTTGTAGGAAGTTCGACAACTCCCCGGACCACCAACACCAACCAACTCCGATCCTTCTGACTGCTGCTGCTGCTGCTGAACCTGATGAGCCAGAAAGGTGGGTGCAAAGAGTTTGAGGAGACTCGAGCCGAGTTGGACAATCCGAAGACTTCGGTCAATCACAAAGTGCCAAGGAAAGGCTCGACTGAAGAGGCGAACGGACAGAGCAAGGTCTTTTGGACTTTGAGACGCATCCTTGGCACGGTCAGGAACCTTCCGGATCTCGGGCATGGTCAGGCTCAGGTCGTAGATGAAGAGGTATTGGACGGCGGAGGTTTCACTCACACTTGTGATCGGCATGGGAGGCTCCGCTTCAGGCACATTCGCTGTTCGGGACAATTTAATAGAAATCATGTCAAGAAGCTGGAGTTTATGGAGTTAATGACACAGGACTTAATTGGTGCACATTTAATCCTTTGACTTCAATCCATTGAACTTCGCTGGTGACACAGGAAATGAAAAGCAGTTTCTGGTATTGAAAGGTTGGATCTTTGATCTATTTTTGCGACAGGATTTAAGATCTAATCGGAATCATGATCTTTGCAGAATAAGCTACTCGATTTATAGCATTTAAAAATAGAAGGACCAGTGGGTTGAAATTAATAGTTGATTTACAGATATCGGACGATGTACCAACCAAGCACAAATATATCAATCTGCGTAATAGAAGAATGACACGATGGTCATGTATCATTTGCTTCTTTTTACGCTTGTATGTATTTAACTTGTGACAATTGGAAAATACAAAGACTTTGACGACCGTGTACTTTTATTTGCAATAATATAATTTATAGTCACGATCAAACGAGCGTGTGCCACTTCTCAAAGAACATGTCTACCCGCCATCAAGTTCAACCCTTGTGGAACCGAGCTATTCAATATCTATTGAAAAATGGTAATTGACGGTGGTAATTGGTACTTTGTCATATTTATAGGAAGTATTTTTATTTATGGATGATTTGCAAATATTTATTTAGGACAGAATTCAATTCCAGGACAATTATATCCGGAACAGATAGGAACAGGACTTGCCGCAATTCTAGTCTCATCAAGTTCTTGTTTTCGGTTCATAATTTCTGATCTCTTGACATTCAATTTGATTTCTCTAATTTAAGCATCCATAAATATATAACTATAGCGCGATTGATTGATATACTCAAAGGTCTTAGGGCTCCAGATCAACTCATAATTCATGTAGCGCAGGTAATTTGCTACTTCTGTTTGCAAATATAGCTACTTAATTGCAATCAAATCCTGTGCCATCTTCATTGAAGACCCATTCCCATATTCGGTTTGTCAAGAATGAACGTTAATGAATGCTAGTGAATAAAACAATGTTAACAATGAATTTATCAAATTCATTGTTTGTAAAGTATGAGATGGAAGATCATATGTGAAGATTTGTCATCAACGCTATACCGCATATGAGGATGAGTTATTAGGTATGAACTGAATTTCCTTACCGCGTAAGGCGCGACGTGACTTTTCCAAAATGGCGCTCATGAGTGGGCGTGGATGGATGGAGACGGATGCAGAGTAGAGATTGGTGGAGACTGCGAAGAGGAGACTTTGAAAGAATGGACCCAGAAGTTTCTCTTTGAACAACGTTTTGTAGACCACCTTGTACGAAGTGGTTTCCACGGGCTCCTCAGCATTGGCCGTCTCTCTGGTCGTAATTATCGTCTCTTCCATGTTCTCCATAATGGCCAGTCTGAAGGTTCAAATCATGGGCTAAGTCAAATTTCTCATCGTCTCATTAAGCTCTGTAGTGTCGTAGCGTAGTGCTGTAGCTTGCAAATTCCGTCTTCGGTTGGTAAAATTGAACACGGTTTTACAACTGAAAGCCTTTTTGTAAGAGAATTGGCAACGTTTATATAAGAAATTGCAAAAAAACCTTACTATTGTGCTAGCGAATTCGTTAAATACTGATTTTTTGTTTCCTTTTCTGTTGCCAATCTTTTTTTTGTGACATTTTTTGTGTCATTTTTGTGTAACTATTGTTGCCAAATTTGTATTTTAGTACCATTTTGACTTGAGATGTGTTATCATTTTGGTTCTGTCATTTTAATAGCTTACAGTTTACTGGACAAACCCCTAATAGCTACTTATCGAATCGCGACTAATTTGTAGAGATATTCACAATTCAAAACTCTGTATCAAATGGTATATAGAATTGAAGGCACAGTTGCTATGTCAGATTTTTGCTCTTGGTTCCAACGCTATTTTCAGGTAAGGAAACCACTTACCAAATCACTCATGCCGCTGAGCCCCCACCACTAGGCATAACTATTGGGCAAGTCTTTCTTTCCTGAAACTTCGGTTCTTATGAGGGCCGCGGCTATTTCTCGGTCGCAGGATGTAGCTGCCCTGTAGCGACCTTTTTTTGTGCGTGCACTACTCAGGCCGTAGGATTTTATTTTTGGGTTGATATTAAACCTTCTAACGAACAAGGAAATTGGCGAAGAAAAAGCAGGCTTTGGCTAACCAAAAAATTCATTGGCTTACCAAACCATGTAGTTGTTTACAAATACCTATGGAGTTCTTCGCATCACAAATAGTAGCTCATGTTTCAAGAAGCATAACATTTGCAATAAAAATATACCTTCTGTAAAAAGTCTAAACCAAGAATTGCATTCACATAAACTTTTATTGCTTTGTATGAAATATACTTACTTCTTCATCAGAAATGCATACTTTTACATAAGTTTTGATATTTTATTGAATTGTAGAAACATGTAACCGAACTAATTAGAATTTTATACTAGTCAGCAAAAAGTACTATGTAGTTAAATACCTGTATAGAATGTACTGATATGCATGAGTGGCTGTTGTATATAATTACATTATATACGGTCATTCCGGATTTATTTTTTGTCAAGTAGAACTTTTGTCCACATCTTTATCATTCCTTGTGTGTTAGAAAATATACCTCAAAAAATTAAAGGTGATATCGTTCACTGTACGTAGTATACCTGTTTAAAAAAACTGTCTAAAAATTTGTTTGACAGTTACACGTGTGATGTGGAGTTAAGAAGGTCCTTCGGACCCTAAAACCGGTCAGGGGGTCCCCTGCTCTACAGGGGTATAGGAGGTTTCCGTGTATGAAATTTTTATTTCACATGTTATGCTTCTTGAAACATGAGCTACTATTTGTGATGTGAAGAACTCCATAGGTATTTGTAAGCAACTACATGGTTTGGTAAGCCAATGAATTGTTTGGTTAGCCAAAGCCTGCTTTTTCTTCGCCAGGTATACACTTTGCCAATTTCCTTGTTCGTTAGAAGGTTTAATATCAACCCAAAAATAAAATCCTACGGCCTGAGTAGTGCACGCACAAAAAAAGGTCGCTACAGGGCAGCTACATCCTGCGACCGAGAAATAGCCGCGGCCCTCATAAGAACCGAAGTTTCAGGAAAGAAAGACTTGCCCAATAGTTATGCCTAGTGGTGGGGGCTCAGCGGCATGAGTGATTTGGTAAGTGGTTTCCTTACCTGAAAATAGCGTTGGAACCAAGAGCAAAAATCTGACATAGCAACTGTGCCTTCAATTCTAAATTATGGTAATGTAATTTTAAATTGTTTTTATGAAACAGTTAGAAGTAGCACTGTTTTATTTATTTTTATTTCCATTTTCAAGCTTTCAATCTAAATTCCAGATTTTGGTTGTTTTGAGAATACAAACCCCAATTTTTAAACTTAAAATCACCCATTATGTATTTTTGCGCAATCGGTGTGTTGGCGATTTTTTGATTTCATTCATGCGTCTCAATCTCAATTACTCATATACCCAAAGATTGCTTCGCATTTGTGAACGACATTATGTATTTCATATGAGATTATCTCCATAATTTGTATCAATAACACCTTGGTTAAATGAATTGAACATACACTCTTTATTTTATGTAATTTCTGAAATAATATTAAAATTGGACATTTATGATCGGAAATTTTCTGTGTAAAGTAAATTCGCGTCTAAATTTCAACCATTTTTCATATTTACTTTCTACTTGCAACTAACTGTGTGAACTTTAGAAGAACTTACCCCTGACTAGAATGCTTCAAGACTTCCAAAACACCGTCCAGATTGATTAGGAAGCTTCCAAAGTCTGGACCCAATGCTCGATATGCTTTCTCGTAATGTGCTGAACAGCTGGCAAAGTATGCCTTGCCCAATGCCCGAATAAAGGACTCCGACTCCAACTCATCATCTGAAAGAGAAAGTGCTTCGGATTTAAAGGCTGTGCATCTGAAACCAATCTTGTCAAACAAAATGTGAGTCATTCGGTCGGTCTCTTAGCCTCTACGTAGGACAATCCCCAGAAATAGATTCAAACCCGAGAAAGTCATAAACTACACAGCTGAATTTATTGGCAACTCCGTAGAAAATCGTTTTCAGCCTTGGCCACTTGTTTCACATTTGAGACAAGCACTTTAGAGCTGAAGCTGAAATAAACCTTGCATGTCATCGTTCTGTAGCTCATACGCACATGGCATACGCCCCAAACGAAATTCCTTTCGTTTAACAAAGATTCCTAGTTTCTATTTTAGTGAACTCGTTTTAAAATTAGAATTTTATCACCAATAAATCTGCAGCTGAATTCATAGTTCATGTGATTTAAATAAAGAAATAAATTCTGCTTTAATATGACCAAATCCTAATAGAATTCGAATTTTGTAATCATTTAATACTACAGGTACTCAGCTAAATTCAATGCATATAATTAGCCTTAAATTATATATTTTTCTAATTTATTGAATGTATTTTACTTCTCCAATTTGTTCAAATTCTTCCAAACTTTTATTTTTGAGGCCAAAACTTAAGGACATAGGTCCGCAACTAAATTCATGTTACTCTATTTTGATTTAATCAATGTTGCTATTACTACTTGAGCAAATCGCATCAAAATTTGGATTTTTCCATCAAAATATAAGTCTACAAGTCGACATCTAAATTCATGTAACTTGCTTTACTTAATTTCAAAGCATTTCTTATTTATTTGATCAACTCAAATTAAAACAATGCCACCAAAATGTAAGACTTTAAATCTGCAGCTAAATTCATGTGTCTGAACTAATTTAATGCAAATACAGCTATATTATTATTTGACTAAATCCTACCTATGTCAGAATTTTGCCACTAAAATTTAAAACGAAAAAAAGATGCAATATTTTTCTGATGCATTTCTAGTTTTCAATGCTTTCTCCCAGGTAATTGCTTAACTGGTATCTTGATAAAAATAGAGTTTAAATCATTGGATCTCAGTGTTAATGAGATGGAAAGACACGACACCTGAAGAAAACTTCCGCTCCATCCGTAACGCTACTATAATTCGTTGACTTAGTATATAGAAAACATGTAGGAAGAATATCCAGAAAAATGAAGAAAGTCAAGCCATTGCAGAACGTGTTCTGAATATCTCTCCGTCTCATATCCATAGGCTAAAGAAATAAATTGGGTTCACACGAAAGGCATAACGTATTATGGACGTGTGAGCCTATGACTAACCCCCCAACTCGACAACTTTCCCCTACGAACTTTTCCCTACCCTCCCCTCCACAATACAAATAGCTCTCTTTTCTCACTTGAATTAATAAAAGGAGCTGAGCTGGGACTACTGAGAGACAGCACAGTTTCTGAATAAATAGGCAAGTATGTAGAACGTGCTTCCAGAATAAACTAAAAAAAATTAGAATGTTATATTTTTTGCCTCTCAAAGTGGATTCGGATCATAAATTAAAATGTCCATGATGCGGATGTGGTGAGATTATGAAGCGGAGAAGGTTCTCTCATGAAGGAAGAATAAAAATAAAGTGAGGAGCATAAAAATTCAGAAAAGGTTTTGGTAGCCACAGCAGGAGTTCTTCAGCTCCTTCTTCCCAAATCTCCGACTTGCCGTCAATTACGTCTGACCAATTACGCCTACTTAAGCATGTCAGGAGTCAATTGGGCATGAAATCCGGAGTTTTGCCACTCAATTTGGTTAAAATTGGTTACATCCGAGTTAAATTCATGTTGTCAACTGCGCAGGTCAATTTTCAGTTCTTGATTCTGCTGCGGCTATTTATTCGACTTAGAATTCCAACGAAATGACGAATGTCTTAATTCCAGGTCGGAATTGAAGATGAACGTTTGGGTTCAAAGGAAAGCAGACCCGGAGCCATTCCACAGCCCCAATTCTCTCCGCTTTCTCCCAACATGACATGATGGAGTCCATCCACTTTCCTCCTTAAGACCTTTCTTTTGAAATGAAAATGATGTCTAATGTAATTCCGCCAAGAGATTCAATGAGCACTCAAACCATACGGATGAATGACAGAGGAAAAGTGGTTTGCTCAAACTCGGACGAAACGGGTCGAGGATACGCGGAGACATCTCTATGTCCCAACAGAATAATTGCTTTTGACAGAGGGTATTTAGAAATCTGGGAGCTTATTCACTAATATTTCGCAAGTTTGCGAGATCGCAAGCTGCGAGAGGCTGAGTTGCGAGACCCTTGCGATCTTCAAAAAAGTGCTATTCACGAAGCTCTTCGCAAGGTTCTCGCAAATATCAAGAGTTGCGATGAACTTTCACCAGGGATCGCAGCGGGATTTTTAAATTCGAACTGAAATGTAACTTCAACTGACTAAACGTACAATTCTCAACTTCCACTCGCAATATCTTAATTAGTAGCTATTTATTTTTAAAATGCTCCTTTGAAATTTTAGTTAACTTTGGTGCCATTCCCGGACTCAGTTTTTTACGAAATTAAGTCATTAATTAGAATTCGGACAAATTCAGCCAGCTTTCGAATGTATGTTGGTCGTTTTGAACAACTTTTAAATAGTTTCGGTCAGGGTAGAATCAATTAAGCCGACATCCGACGTCATGTAGGCCGAACTTCTCATCCGACGTCAAGTAAGCCGAATTACCGTCAGACGCTAATATACATATAACCATTGAAGTGTGCCTCTGTTTGTTTGTACGATTAGCTCGTCAGTGGCTAATTAAGTTAGTAATTACCCTGTCGTCTTTTGTAGTATTTTGGTTTATATTTGGTATTAGATTGCGTAAAATTAATAATAATTACAACAAGTGCTGAGCTTCCCTTTCCCTCAGCCAATGCCCACGTGGCGCTCACATGGGGTTTTAGGTGCGCTCCTGCTCATACAGTACACTGTACGTAAATATCAGTTATTTGGTTGCTTGGACTAGCCATTTCATTATATGTTATTCATATAGTCAATACTTATACATATGGCGTTGGCTTACTTGACGTCGGATGCCGGCTTACTTGAAGTCGGACGTCGGCTTAATACCGTGAATACGAAGCTTATGGTGTCTGTGCCGCGCGGTTGCTGAGTAGTGCAAGGTCAAGATCACAGAATTCAGATATTTGTCTCCACGTGGCGTTAAGCCGTTAGTGGACGGATTTGGATCAAATTTTTTATCGACATAGCCAAACGTCCTCTTGACATGGGAAATTTGAATTTACACCTATTTAGTTACTCCTTGATTTTCAAATTTTTTTCAAAATTTAGAAAAAAGTGAACATATGTGATACATGTAAAGTGAGGTATCCTTTATCTCCCACACATTTCTGAGTTTCAAAAATGTGTGTTATTGTCCACCGCTGCCTTTGTAGCGGCGTTTTGCACTACCAGGGTTTCCTAATCGGAGTTAGAAATACCCAGCACGTGAACTGAAGCCGTTAGTGGATGTATTCCGATGAAACTTGTTGTAGGCATTACCAAAAGCTATCTACGAATGACAAACTTGAATTGGTTCCTGAAACCCTATTCTCTGGTTTTAAAACATAATCAAAATTTAAAAACTTGAATGTCGAACTGCATTTGTGTTAGTATTCCGAAAATAAGTCTGCTGAACTCGTCCGTTATTACGGTAAGATTTACAATTGTAACATCTCCGCCTTGAAATATACGACCTTGAAATATAACTTGCTGTATTCCCAATATTAAAGTATGTGGGAGCTAGACCGAATCTAAAACATTGAAAAACAGTTCCTTCGTAACGTGAGCGGTACCACTCTTGCCAGCTTTTATGAGATGTAGAAGCAATTCTAGAACATCGTCACTCAACTCTGTTTGCAGATCGTCTGTATCATCTGACTCTGACGATTCTGATGTAGATTTGTTTGAAGAACTATCATCTACGCTATCCGGATCAGCATTCTCCAGCAACTCTTGAAGTATATGTTTGGTGACAATTTGGGAGCATTTTGAAACAGATGGCATATCAGGTTCAAGGTGTCGATGCTAATTGCTTCATTATCTCCAGCCTAAGTATTCAATAAACCGATTGTAAGAGATTTATTAGTTATGTTAGATGAACTTATCAATTACCTGGTTAGTGGTGTCAGCTTCATCTTCACCCCTGAATTTCGTGTTGTCCGAATCTACTTCATAATTAGAATCTCCAGCATTTGAACTCTCGCTATCATCGAGTTCCACGTCAGCTTATATTTCGGAACCAGGGAGCTTATTCATCAAGCCTCGCAACCGACTTGCGAGATCGCAAATGGGAGTTGCGAGACCATTTGCGATCATACGTATTCACGAAGCCATCGCAAGCCGCAATCGCAAACTCACGTCG
>JAQFYU010000785.1:0-18698 GCA_034694905.1 Ceratophysella granulata | reverse complement strand
AACATACGCCATGGTTAGTTTTCACATTTCAGAATATTCGGTTAACCTAGCCTTCTGTATTAGATGCATGATCTAACTTACTCATCCGAAGAAAATCCATTCCCAACAGGAGAACCTTCTCTTTCTCTGGTTTCAATACTTTGCTTCAGCATGCCGCTCAAGTCCAATTCACCATTCCTCGATTGAAGATCCAATAGTTTCCGTCTATACATGCCGCGTGTGGAGGCTGTTGGTATTATGTGAAATCAGAATTCATTTGTTTTATTAGTGTGTTCATACGCACGCAATGCATGTTTAATGGTATGATGTCAGCATTTCACGGTATGCATGCACGATTGACAATCGACTTACCGACCACTGGACCAACGATCTGTCCGAGTTCGACCAATGCTGAATAGATTTCTTCGTTGGTCATTTCATCAACAATTCGGACCAGATCCTCATTCCAAACAGTCTAACATTGAGATTTAAAAATTACGATAAGTATTACTAGAACATTTGACATTCAACACTGTGTTAGTACTCTACTCTCACTCTCTCCCTTAAAGGGGTTACTTACCCCTGATTTGGCTTTAGTCGGTGTATCTCCTATAAAACGTCATGGAAAAGTGAAGATCAAACTTGGTATCACAATTTTAGAACATGGCCGACTAGTTACTTCTTCATACATAGATTATATTATTTGGCAACGCAATACTCACCTCCACCAACGTCATTTTCCACGAGACGAGGATCATCTTGATCCATGTCATCATCCGAGGAGAAGTCACCTGCCCCGTTTCGTCCACCATTGACAGATTTTGTACTCAAAACATGTTCCAAGTAGAGTTGTTCATATTCTTCCTGATGTGCACAATAAAAAGAATATAATATACATAGTATCATATCAGTGGCAGTCAGGTTTCTCTAAAAAATTGTGCGGATGATGAGGCAGGTATGCAAAGTCTACCGTGGGAGAACTCCTCATATGTACTTATCCTAACTAATCAGTATATTGCGCCGAATCTGCACTGTATTGAGTCACAATCACAAGTCACAACTAATTAGGTCATAGGTGCGCAAACAAATTCAGTAGATAGCAGATTGGAGCTCATCGAGATCGATACTTGTAACTTTTGTTTAATCTTAAGTTGCTTGGTTCATGCCAAGCTGAGCGGTACGTCCCGCGTCCTGCTTAATTCGGTTGGAGTAAATATTATTGCGCCAAGACCATTGCAACCTCTTGCAACTTGAAACCTCCCACCTAAGCACCTAACCTTAACTTATCTACCCTAGAAGCATTTTGACAGTTTATAGTGGAAGGTTATGGGAGGTTGCGGAAGGTTGCAGGCGGCGCATTAATGTTCACTTCAAACCTGAACCAGGCACTCTAGCATCTAGCGGAATGTATACAAAGGTAAACTATCAAATCATTTTGTCATTTTAGTCGTGCTTTGTAGGTGTGTCCCCGAGAATTTTCGTACCTACCAAGCCGTTAAACATTTGAATATTTTCGTTCTCCCTAATATATGTACTATGACCTATGACATCTGATGATCGAACATTCAACATCGGGTCTGGTTGATTGGACCAAAGGGCCGGTTCCCCACATCGACATCGGGTGGACGAACCGGCGGCCCTCTGGTGTCTGGTCCAATCCTCCATCCAACTTTCAACATCTGACATCGCACATCGCATAATTCAACATTCAACTACGCTACGCAGTACTACGTTTAGGATTTGTTTACATATACAAATACAACCAAAAATGGAATCAAAACAAAGTCAAAAGTTTGAAGTTAGGTAATTATTATTATTTTGAATAATTATTTATGCGAACCTTTGTAACAGGAATTTTTGGAAGTGTCACTCCATGCTTCGTCAATTCTCGCTTGAGCTCTTGGAGAGTCATCGAGGAAGTCATTACTGCAGGTGTCAGTTCAGTAGTAGGAAGTAGGAAGGAATAGGCTGGCTGTCACGAGGAATCAGGATCCTTTGACTTTGAGTTGTTGAGTTCGATGTGAATATCGAGTGTCAATTATTGTTGATTGTCAAGTGGCACGATACACGACAGACAGTGAAGAGGAAGACGACCGGACCGACCGACGACGACGACCCAGAAAGAACTTGTGACTTAAAAAGAATAGACTCTAAAAAGCAGACAAGATGCAAAACCAGCAGCAGCAGGAGTACACAGTATAGTACCAGCGTCTTCCTTTTCCGTTTTACCGGTCCGTCCTTCTTCCTAGCTTAGCACACTTGAACTGAACTGGTGAGGTTGAGGGTGAGCTGCATTATCATCAGATTTAAATAAAATATAAATCACGCACAACATCAAAACAAAAATCGCGCCGTTTGAAAGGCATTAAAGAAGTTTGGATTTTCTCGTCCTCTTTTTAGCGTGTCTTCTCTTCAGACTAAAAGTTAGCACTCCAAAACATACCAAATTTCGACAATTCGTTCGTAAAATGGTTATTATTATTATTAAACCGGTCACAACATTAAACGACTTAGGTTAAAAACGGCTAGCTTAATTTATTTTTAAATGGTTATATTTGGAACAGTTGTTGGACCGATTTTTGTTAGGTTGAGTTATGTTCTGTCATGAATCAGGAAACTATGAAAACACACCGGGAACAAAGTTAGGTTCTAATGAAAACCTTACAAGAAAACCGTTCTTCGAACAGTTATAATCTATGTATTTTTAGGTCAGAGCCGCTTTATTTTTGATCAGCCGCAATAAATGTAAACCTATCATTTCATAAACACATTAGGGTCAAAATTAGCAAGACATATTCTGCGTCGCGTCCTGGCGGCGCAGCGTGCGTGCATGGTATGTGGTAATGTGATGCGTGGTTATATCTGGTTTACACTATAACTTTGGATTCTGAGGTGCTCCAGATGCATTCTCACTTTTGACCAATTCCAAATTCGTTAATGATAGGTCTATTATTAAAAGTACCTTATATGCATTATGAATGAAAATTGCGGCATTCATCTGTAACTTGTAAACTGAATAAATGGCAATACGTGAGTAAATCAGAAAAGTAGATATTGGAGACGCCTGTTCAAAGATAAAAAATTATGGACCAAGGAATCAAAAAATGTATGGACGACCTGAAATGTGCCAACTTCTCAATGCTGGTCATCAGATCTCAAAATCAAAACGCGGTAAAAATTTATTCCCAGTAGAAATTCCGCCTATATTTGAATCCTCGACACGAGGTTTGAAGCATTTGAGACAATACGTATATAGTGTGCAAGTGCAGAACGAAAGTACATACAAGAAAGCAGTATCGCATCGTTTTGCCAGCAATTAATTGCCAATTTGCAACTTTTGACCGGCACCCACCCTTGACTCGCATATTCGGAATTGGAATATTCTTGATCCTTAGTACATAGTTGGTATATTTGGGGTTTGTTTGAAAAATCTGAATTCATCATGCCAAGATCCAAGAGAGATAAAAAGAGTAAGTTGAAGTTGAAGTTCTTTCAATCGTCAATTGAACTTATGTATTACATTAATTTGACATCACAATACGGATAGCACAATTGTGAATTGTATTGCATTGCAAGCAACTTGCATTGTGCAACGTACTGCATATTACACAGTTCAAAACAACTGTCAAAATTCTGGGTTTATACATTTTATGTACGAGTACGTGTATTATGTATGTATTACGTCTATTGGTTGAATTCAGTATTCGGATACACGCACGCGGTAACCGCAACACGAGGAAAGTTACATGGTAACCACCCATTACTTCAGGTTATGTTAGGTATTCCGAAATGCGGGCAAGTGGTTACCACGGGCGGTTACCACTAGCGGTTACCGCGTGTATCTGTATCCTAATCCTGAATTCAACCCGTTTATTTCTTCTTGATTGTAGTGTGTCTATTATTGTCTGTTCGTTCTATTGTCTATCCGTCCGTCCGTTGTTCCGTTGTTTCCCGTTTATTAATTTAAAACTTGTACATTGCATTTATTGTGTAGTATGTGTAGTCAGTCGAACATCAAATGAAGGAGAAAAGTTCAATACATATACTATCATTTTGTCCATGTAAATAATGTTGTTGTATGTTACTTTGTAAAACAGTTTCTTTGACCAAGACCGCCAAGCATGGAATGGAATGGAAGAAAAAGATGGTCACTGAGCTCCGTGACGCCGCCGAGACCTACAGTAATATTTATGTATTCAGAGTGGTCGGAATGCGAGGCCCTGGTCTCCGGGAGCTTCGGAAGGCCTGGAGAGACTCGAAACTCTTCCTGGGGAAGAATAAGGTCATGGCACTAGCACTGGGAAAAACGACAGAATCCGAAGTCCTTCCCAGTATGCACAGGATAGCTGACCGGCTCAGGGTAATTCAATATTTGCAATATAATACATAATATGTGAATATAAAAGTCGCAAAGAACTACGGAAATTAAATCTTGCTTGTGATTTCATTTAGGGAGAATGTGGGCTACTCTTTACGGATCGAGAAGAAAAGGAAGTTACGGAGTACTTTGAAAATTTTGTAGAAAAAGATTACGCTCGTGGAGGTTCCATTGCAACAGAAACAGTTAAACTCGATGAAGGACCTTTAGAACAGTTTGCTCATTCCATGGAACCACATCTCCGGTCACTTGGCCTTCCAACAGCTCTCAAGAGAGGTGTAATTACTCTAATAAAGGACTATACAGTCTGCACTAAGGGCAATTCAATTACTGCAGAACAAGCGAAAATATTGGTGAGGAATTAACTCTACAACTTCGATCCGTGATATCTTCCAAGAATTTGTGACTTGCTTTGACATTGGGCACTCATTCCACTAATGCTATTTTCTAATTTGTCCAGAAATTATTGGCCATTCCAATGGCAGAGTTCCATCTCGTTCTGGACTCTGTATGGTCGAAACCGGATTCCTTCAAAGTGATCCTCTCGGAGGCTGCGGATGAACAAAATGCAGTTGAAGTCGACAGTGGTGTCAGTGAAGAAGAAGATGCAGAAGAGGAAATGGAAACGGATGACGATGACGAAGAAGTCGTTGAAGTGTCAGACTAATCCGTATTGTATAAATATTCAAATGTAATCGCAAAACTATTACTCAACAAACGAGTAAGCCCTTGCCTTTTTTCTGCTACTTGTTTAGATTCCGAATTCCGAAGCTGTTAGATGTATTTTAGCTCTTCATTGACAAAAAAGTTATTCAAAGTTGAATAAAGTTAAGGTACTGAGGTACGATCCGATACAAAAATTCTATCATTTCGTATAAATAATCCAAGATCGTCGAATAAGCAAATACCTGAGTTTCCCAGGGATACCAGTTGCAGCGTATCTTTTTGTTAGCAAATTGTTTGTACCTCGCCATATGCATAACAATTTCATCTGATAGATGAAATTCACTCATTCAATAGTTCATCCAAACAAAATTAAAGTTCACCATAATCCTAAATTATACTCATTTACACACATTGCAAAGTACTCAAAATGCTTACCCAGCAGTGTAAGGAAAAACGAAATTTTTGTCTGGCAATACAAAGATCAATTGAAAATAGTTCACTCCAGTCAAATTCCACTATGTCCAAGCTTCCTATACCAATTGCCGACGTTAACAGTTCCAGGCCACATCATATGAAGGCATTTGATTTTGGTGACAAAGACTGCGCATCTAATTCTGGTTTTAAGATTACGCGAAAAACCGGAATTCCGGTGTTGACCAGTTTGAGAGGTCTGCAGGCTAAGCAAGCTACTTATGTTCGTGATCTGGCGGAAATTCCGTTGGATGAGGATGCTAGACCGAAGCTGGACAAAAAGGAACGTCCTGACTCCGAGCCAGTTGTCAGCCTCCACAGAAAAGTTTGCACGGAGTTCATCAGCGAAGTGGAGCAGATCCTGAGCCACACGTTGCTCAAGGGTGTGGCCTTCGGGAGCATGTTGGAAGCGTCAAGAAAGAAACCTGCAACCCTTGAGGATGAGTTGAGTGACATTTTGGATGACCTTGGACACCCGAATGAGATTATTGCCGAGATTCCGTCGACACCGCCGGTAAATATCGAATATTCAGTATTTTGATCAGTGTAGTTTGTTAGACTAACAAAGACTTGACATATCTACTGCATTTTTGTATTTCCAGGAATACTCTGAAGCTCCTGCGTGTCCGCTGTTCGTACCTCCGAAATCGGAACAAGATGCTTCCCCTGAAAATTCTGGAAAACCCGAATTTGACAATGTGATCCAACCAAGTGCGTTCTGTGGTCTAGTTCATCGTCGAAATTCAGATAAATCTTCTCGACAATCCTCTCGGTCACGGAGTCGACAGTCTCGGTCACGCCGGTCAAGACGAAGTCGACGTCAGTACGTCATCCCTGCAAATGGATGCTACAAATGTTCCCCAACGGCCATTTGTGTTCAACCCAAACCGTGTCCAGACGTGCATGCCAATCCGAAACCAGATCCGAACCCAACCTTGGACTTTAAAATGCTCAAAGGGAACTTCAACTTTGGGACAGAGGAACTGGAGAAGCTGAACAGTGTTTTCATTCAACGCTCGGATAGATTTTGTAGTCATCTCTGTAATTGTAAGCTGTTTGAACTTGAACACAATTAGTAGGTTGACAATATACAATCATGATTTAACCTAAATTGTATTTTCCAGTTTTACAAGACACTTTTCCCGGCTTGTACAAACAACAGGACTTTGATGTTTTCCGTGACGAAATCTCCATTCCAACATTCAATGTGACCAAGACCCGAAATCCGCTCAGCTGCTTATTTGCGGATTGTGAGGATCTCAAATTCGCTCTTCATCTGAACGAAATTCCAAGACGTCAGGGTATTCCGACCACAAGCATTCTGATTGAATGCAAAGAGTGTCCTGCTTCTAATTGTCCCTTTCATGTACGAATTGATTTAATTTGACATCACTCGGGCACTTGCTCAATGTTAATTGTAACGTTAATCTCACCTCATACTTAACATTACAGAAAGCCAGTATCTACATCTGCAACGGAACAATGGAAATGGGGACTTATGAGCATCTCTCCTGCAACAAATTGGATCCACTCATCCTGCTCAAGAATACTTTGATGAAGGAAACAATGGTCATTCGAACCCGGAGTTTTGTCAAAGGATGGGAGGATGCGGATTTCCTTGTATGAACTATTTTCATTTACTGGTGCCGTTGTTTTGTTGTATACGATCTTCCAAATTTTCGCATACGACATATCAGCGACAAAGTTTATTCAATATGCAATGCAATTTGGTTTCAAGCTTCAATACGAGTAATTTGTTGCACAACGCACAACGTAGGTGTACAAGCTGGACGAAGAATCGAATGACCCGTACGATGAGAAGAGAGACGGACCACTGATTGGTCATATTGCTCGTCGCTTGCCCAAGGAAGTCTCACCTGGAACATTCAATCGAACGCCAATCATCTTTCCAGAAACCGAACGCCTCTCAATTATCTTTCATGACAAACTAAATGCCTTTTCCAAGGGAATTATTCTGGGCGCTGCACTTCTGCTCGTAAGTTAATTATGCTTCAATCATGATCTTAACCCATTACCCTAGTTCACATTAGTTTTTAGAATTGAGTTCTATTTTTCGATTTTTCCAGAAACACGAAGTTCTAAGCTGAAAAGTGACTGCTGTATACTGCTTCATGCCATTTGACATTTCTGTAATGTAAATGTAATTTGTACCTAAAAACGGTCCATGACCAAAGTGGAGTAATGAACTGAACCAAAATTGATCCTGAAGTAAATTGCATGAAATAGACTTGCGTTCCGCCGTAGAAGCAATAATTTCAACACAAACACCTCAATTTTTAAGCAAATCTAGGCCATTTATTAACATAAAGAGACTATGTCCAACCCATATCAGTATAACATTCGATTTCTTTTCTTGACGAAGAAAAAACAGACTACATTGCTGATGGATGCCTATTTTTTGCTTATCAATAAGTTCGACACTAGACAATAGTTATGTTTAGTTAGGTTCTAGAATGGAATTAGTTCACACAGAGATGCTTAATTCTCAACAAATTACTCCTTGCACCCTATTTAATTAATAGTAGTAAGAGATTTGGATTCAAGATTGCAACAATATTACTTTGTGTCTTCAACTCATGGCATTGTTACTAAATATAGTAATTTGCATTAGTATTCAATTAAGGGTTTTGTTTACCATCTTTTCCCAATAGACAACATTTATGGTCAATTCACTGCATATATTGTGTTTCACATGGCTTTCTTCTTTGTTCAAATCTCTTGTCTAGAAAACAAGTCCTTCACCACACTCAGTTGAGATAATTAACTAATTATAATTAAGATTAACCCTTTTCCCACATCATACTTCCTGGTTTACAAAGTTACACTTGAGACCTTATTCGAAAAGGAAAGACACACTTGTTCACATCATCGTTTTATTTCTTGGGTGTGCATAAATTGGAAATTAGTAAGTCGTACAGTGTTGTTGTTGTAATTAACTCAATTATAGGAGGATGAATGTACTTGGTTTATTTACACACACTACATTGTGATTAATGAGCCCATGGTTTATCTCCACGTCTAAAATCCTTAACTCTAGTTAATTGGAGTAAGCTTAACCTAAAATGTCCCATGTACGCCGTCTAATGGATGTAGGCTACTACTTTCAATACTGGATCCTTATTTATAGGCTGACTCATCGAGATTAGGTTGTCAGTGTTTTGTTGGTGGTGTTGGTATACTATGCCCCTTGTTCACCTTGTTTGGAAATTCGGAATGGATATAAATTACACAATAGGATCTTTTTGTTTACAAAACAAACAAAAAAAGAGAAGCGTTAATTAGTTCAATTAAATATTTGCATGGACGTGATGAATTTGGTTGCACTAGGATTTTTACAATCTAAAAATCATCAACCTACTTAAGATTACTATGTACAAACCCAAACACGGAAGAGCATCTTTTGAGGATACTTTTTTTTGAGTAGTTTCTCAGCTTGTGACAAGCTTGAAGAAATACTTGTGCTGGGTTATTTGCAGTAATGAAACGTATCAGTCCAGACATCATGAATCATTGCCATGGAACACTGATGATTGACCACCTATCTAAATATTCCTAGATACACATCCTTAAAACCTAGTAGCTCTGACGAGTAGTGTTTATATCTAACGTACACACTAGTAATACGCATAATTTGACTGAAGAGTTTTGGCAGAGGCGGATAAAATGGATGATAAAAGATATCTTGAGTGTTCTTGGTATATAAATGCATGATAATTAAGTATGAATCAATTTTTGGAAGGTTAACTAATGAAATCACATTATTAAATCGAGTTTTTGGTTTAAGAATCAGTCGGACAGAACTAGCGTCTGCGAAAGTGGAACTTGTAGTAAGGTACGACGGTTTTAATAATTAATTATTGAGTTTATGTCTTCATTCCAGGACTGGGTCTTGGGTTTTTTTGTTACCCGGTAGCAAATCGAGCCATAGCAGGTAGCAAAGGTAACAAAGCGCCCTCAATGGTCAGCTACCCACATCTCTGCTCTATTACGTACCTAGGTCGCCTTGCTTTAAATGCTACCCTGCTACCTGGGGTTGCTACCCTAAAAAACCGCTACCCCTGACTTATAGACTGCTACCCTGGGTAGCACCCACTCTCTTCATTCCAGTAAAGTAAACGTCAAACGTTTTTTGAATACCTTCGGCTTAATATTCAGAATGTCAGACCAAAAAAAATGAACCAAACGTGCAAATTAAAGGCATTTGTGCAATAATGGGGAACGAAGTGAAGACTTTTAACGTACGACAGAAATCTGTGATCTGATCCGAGATTCCGCACTACGTTTTCGTAAGAGAGATTAGTGGACAACCTACACGACCGCGGAGAGTGTTCAGTGTCTGATGATCCCCGCGAATCTGTCCAATACTTCTCCCCAACCAACGTGACATTTACTACTATAGACAATGAACAAACGAGTTTACAATTTTACCAAGAATCCCTTCCCTCATTTCTGTCACAGTACGTCACGTGTCTAACAAATAATCTTATAGAATCACCGTGTCTTCAGCTTCTATATATTCTAACCCTCTTTCATTTTGGACCAAGGAGTTTTTTTACACGTTTTCCTTATAAAATCTACCTTAAAACCTATTGAGATAATCTGATAGAATCCGTGATATGAACAATAACAGTATTTACAGAACACGTATCTACTTAATAGTAAGTAATAACACTACAATATTAGTTTAGTTCTCTGGTTGTTTTCAATAAGCGCACGGTATATTTGACTGTGATACGGTTTTGACCATAGACATATGAACGTGTGTTTTTAGGTAAAGCAAAAACACACGTTCATATGTCTATGGTTTTGACTGACAGATAGATAGCAGCAGCTCTACTAATTACCACATTAGAGTAGAATAGGCAGTTTTGGATATTTGGGAAACAAATAACAAAAATACTTTTTAATAGCAACTACAACTATTTTATTATGGTCTAAAACTTGAACCAAACTTTCATGCTTTGCATTCGAATTGACTCAAAGGATATTAAGTATTAGGGCGAGACAGGACTAATTACGGAAGGTGTAATTAGGTATGCCAGCATTGATTTAATTGAATTGTGTGAAACAATTATTTGGATTCGTAATTGAATTGAGAATTAAAACATTGTATGGTAAGCACATACAATAGAAATATAAACAATATGGGGTCGTAACATGGTATATACCACATATATACCCCCCAAAACCAACAACGAAAGAGGCAATGGAAACACATTACGTGGTGTGGGTGGATAAACGGAAACACTATATATATAACCTAAAATATAATAAATACCAGTTTGCTCTTGAGTTTGCTTCGCGATTATTAGTTAGTTATTATGTGTCAAAAACTTAAAAACATACGAGTTTAAGTTAAGGACTTTCCTGTTCATCTCCATAATTCCCATGTTTTGTATCTAGTAGTTTAGATGAAAAGATGAAATTGAGTTCCTAAGCAGCTGGGGAGCATCAAGCAAAGTACATGACCTTCTTAGTGTCGGCATGTACTGTGATAGCTCGAGCCATGGCACCCGGAGTCCTGTCATCAGAACATCCACTTTGATGTGATCCTTCTCCAGAGTCATGTTCCTTCTCTACCAAGTGATACCGCGCACGGAAGGCTACTAAATGAGCGTAGTAGGCTGGGGCTGGAATGGACACACTTCGCGTGCAACGAACATACGTGTGACAGAGCTGGTAGGTCAAGCATTGCAGTTCGTCCGAGTCGAAGTGGTTGTCGTCCCAGAGGACATGGTAGTGTGATGGACGACTTGTACCCTGAAAGTTAAGTAATGAGTAATTATATGATGCTGGTCAGTTGTGAAGTCAATGGAGTACTTTCGTCCAATCACAAATTAGCAGTGGGCATACCTGGATTCCCTGATGAGAACAGAGGTAGAAGTCAAACTCTGTGGGATGAGTGATGCCCACGTCGACGGTCGTACCAGCTGGAATGTTTCCAGATTTTCCGGACTGTTCCTTTTTGTCAGCACAGAAGAGCCGGGTATGGTGACGTTTCTGTACCACAATGAATGTAATTCCTGGTTTGTAGTCTGCCTCGAGCTTGATACAAGCCTCACGAATAGCTGTGAGCTCGTGCTGAAGGACTTGGAGAAACTGTCCCTCAGAGACTCCGTCACGATAGAGAATAATTCGATGGGGTTTGTATCCGCCTGTCGACTTGTAGAACATGACCAAGAGCTCCTTAACCATTGACGAAAGCTCTTGAATAATTTCCTGTCGATGTTGCTGAACACGAACTGTGGCCGAGTAGCGTGAAGGATGAGCATCCATTGAGCCAACAACGGCGGCAATTGAGGGCTTCTTATTGTCACCAGCTGGTGGATGAGTTACATCAGCACCAAGGAAGACCACGGGCTCGTTAAAGACCTGGGAACGAGAGTCAAATGTTTTAAATGAGTATTCAATCAAAGATGCGTATTACTTATGTGGCATGTGAACATCTCCTTACCTTCGGTCGTATATTGGGTACGAGAATGGAATTAATTCCGCCTAGTTTGACGTTAATCTTGAGACAGAGATTCGAAAGCGTCTGCGGTGAAGTCTTGTTCACATTCTTGGCCTGAACACACTGAGTCGCCATTCCCAGAACTGTGTCACCGACTCTCTTTACTTCAGCTGTAAGAATTAATCATAAAATAAATTATAGCGGATTGTATCAAATTATATTAGCCTCCTACAACTTTACACGTTAAAGTGGAGAGTCCTCCATAATGCAACTGAAAAAAATTAGATTGGAAGCAATTATTTGCTTCCATCCATATGCCGCAAATCAGCTTTGAATTTTGTCAAACTCTCGGATCTCCGACATAACCTACTATGTACTACTAACCGTAAACAGGAGTTTTCCCAGGAAGAACAACCACCACTAATTGTAGGCCATGGAAAGTTGATTTCAAATACTTGAACATAGGCTCCACTTGATCTGGTCCAGTTGCATACTTGCCTATTTCAAGGAATATAACACAAGGTAGGCAGTTAGCTGAAGTGTTCCAAATGTGCTTGCAATTCTTCTTATACAGAATAAAGAATAAAAGAACGAAGGACTTACAGAAACAAGGCTGCCCAATAATTGGCATTCCAGCGTCGTTACTTATTTTTTGCAATTGTTGAGTAAACTGTCGGAGAGCATCTTCACGAACAGTTCGTTGAGGTGCAAAACAGGCAATGGCCCAAACCCGTATCTCAACTCCAGTAAAAAATTGTTTCCCTCTCATATCCCAGACACCTTGATTTGGCAGTGCTTGTTGCTTGGTCTGTTGGAAAAATTTAAAAATATGGAATTAGTTTTCGTGTATTTGAAGATTGGCCTCACTCAAGAATTTCCTCGTTGTTTGGTGAAAGCCCTGCTTGAATTGGTCAACGAGGATATACTATCGAACGATACTTGCCAGACTTACGCGACCACCGTATTGCAACTTGGGTGGTGGTAGGACTCTTCCACGAACTTCCATCATTGAATTACTAATCGTTAGTCCAAACTCCTGTACATATGGATCTGTATTGAAGTCGGCCTTGTGAACCAAATTATTAATTTCCCTTTCACGGTCAGGTGCGGAACGAGCGGTAGCTTTTATCATGGTTGAGGTCTGCATGTCAGTCAACTTCTTGATGCAACGTTGGCCGGCAACAATATTACAAACCTGTTGGAATTAATTCGTCAGCATTAGCATCTCAATACTCAAAGCATGTTTTCTCATGTGTATTGAATGCATGAGAAGTAGTTTCTGTCAGAAAGACTAATCAAGTAATCACGGTTAATCAGAGATAGAACAAATAGGTCATCATCGAAACAAGACTGCTCAAGTCGTTGGTTTTGGTAACGATGAACCAGGAACATTTCTTACCTCGAGAGGTAGATACGTGTGCTTGTGCTCTTGCCCGACTTGAAGACAGGGCAAGTTGGGGTTTCTCAACTTCATTTTGTATTTATCCAAAAAGTATTTGGCAACAGTGCACTCAACGGTTTGCCCGTTCTCCAGTTGAAGAGGAAAACTTTGCATTTGAGCAGGACGACGAGTCACGTTACAAACCCTATACTTTCTCTTCATGTTGCCGCAATGTGTGATTTCAATTTTGAGTCCTTTGATTTCCTTTGTGAATTTGACTCTATGAGAGTCAGCGAGCGGCTTCCGTTGGTCATTGATGTCACGAATATCCAACACTTCACACATGAATTCTATGACGGGTTGCGCCTTGTAAAAAGCAGTGGCAGACACTGAAACCAGAGAGAACCACAGTCGGATTAAATATTGTAGCCATACACTACACAGGATATAAGGTATCTGATTTCATGACCTGGAACTGTAACTTGCGTAATCATACAAAGAAAAACATATCATACCGTCTATATTGAGCATCATCTTCCACTGCGAAGGACGGACTGACTGATGGAATCCAAACCAAACTTCACGCCCACCTCCTAGTGGATGATAGTATCCGTCGGGAGATGAAAAGAAACTTCGTCCAACCGGAGTGTACGTCATGGAGGGTAAATGTCTCATCACGACGTCCAGGGCCTAGTCATAATGTTCAAGAAAACAAGGAATGAATTTCGGCCTAATCAAACCACAACGTTCCTTTGCAATTATTGATCGAAACTCGGAATAGGATCTACTCAGAAAGACTAATCACAAAAATCAATATTTTCAAGAATGATATGGTTGATCATCATTATAGAATTCCATGAATTTTGACTACTTATAACCTAATATCCGTTCCCAAGTGTTTACCTGTATAGCGTCATATGGAATTGTTCGAGATCGTCCTTCCAGAGCCTCTTCAAGTGCATATAGTGACACGCGAGCTACCCATTTGATTTGAACACGAAACACACGATCTTTCCCTTCTCCTGGCAGCGTAACCTGGAAAATTCAGAATTCAGAATATTAATTGACTTCAACATTACTCAAGGGTTTGATATAGTGTGACATTTGTTGACGTCCAAGAATCCCATCCCCATCAGTATCTGTAGACAGGCAACGAAATGTTCACCAGGCCATGCTTCAATCAATTTTAATGAAAGCACAAAACTGGGACACATGTTGAAAGAATAGACTTAGTTCAGCATGTGTCACAGCTTGCATATCGCATTCATTGGAAAACGTGATCGGCCACACTTTTATTTTCCATGATAAAACTCATTCCTTTCCCTGTTGTGTACATTTATATCTGCGTTTTCCCTTTCCACAGATACATATATCATGTTACATGTTACCCGTCAACGTCGTCACATTATTTCAAAATAAAAAGAATTGGATGAAAGATGGAAAGGAAGCTTACTTCGAGATCAACCCGATCATTTCCAATTGGCAGAGGGTCCCTGGTGTACAAATTGGAACGTCCGTCGAACACGGGTTTGAGAGTTCCAAAGATTTTGCTGTAAGCGTGAACCATGGTCTCAATAATCTCACGGTTGACTTTCCGAGGACATTTGTCTGGCTGGATTGAGACGTCATAGTGGTGGATGAACCCACGTGGCATAGAGATTTGGAAATGATTGGCCTTGAGAACAATTGGACGACCTTCATGGCCTAAATTAGGTCTTCTCGGACATAAAAATACTGTTGGAAAAAATACACAAAAGTCAATTAGTCGATCGTTTGTAATTTAGATTCGATTGCAAAAAATTCGTTCATAAGTGCAAGTGCAAAGTGCACCCTTCCCGAAGCTTCGCTTCAGGAACGTCATTCGACATAAAATCAATATACAGTATTCGTTTACTAATCCGAATCGGAAGTATCGAAACAACTCAACCCACACCCACTCATGACGCAACAAACAATATTAAATTGCAGTGAGGCTTGACTGAAAAGTCGGGAAGAACAACAAATTGACCATTACGCCAAAAGCCAACATACGAGTATGCATGAAAACCGACTCGACTCCCTTCCCACACCTTAGAAGTGTTATTGGCTTTATTATAGAGTTTTCGACGAAAAGAAACTTCCGTGCATGAAAGAACCCGCAGCAGTGAACAAGACCACTGTTGTTGAACCGGAGGAATATCGGTGGATCAGATCACTCAGAATAAATAGTGACCATTAAAGTTCAAGTAGCAAAGCTACCTGGCGAAAAGAGGTTTTCGGAGGTGACAAATATTTCAAGGTCATGCACAAATCTAGCTTCAGCTCTAAAATCAAAAGTCCTATAAATTCCTGGAAATAGAAACGCGTCATTCCTTTTCCGAAGGACGAAATATGTTGAGTCGTTATCTGATTCGCATAATTTTGCAACCAACCCTTAACTATGGAAAAAGAACAGTGGGATGTAATATAGAATTAAGTAAGTAAGTAACTTAATATTTAGCTGTTGTGCTTACCAGGCGTTTCAGGTGAGGCAGGTTGTGGCTGTAGAGGAGATGTGGCCTGAGGAACAATCATTCCGCCGATTGTACCAGGAACGACGCCGACGCCGGCAGTAACTGGCGGAACGCCCACGCCAACTCCAACGCCCACTCCAATTCCCACCCCGGGTGGAGGGCCAGGCTGTATAGGTCCAATGGACCCGGGCGGACCTGGAGCTGAACCAAAAAAGAAATATACATTATTGCATTTGTCAAAAATATTCACAAAAAATGACAGAGCCAGAACATCTGTCCAGAAAATATAAAGTCAGATGAAAATTGAACTGCGCCTCACGAAGTACGAGCGCACTGGCGCAATACGTAGAATAGGAGCGATTCGAATGACCATACACAGCGTGTCAGCGTACCACGTAAGTTCTAAGAATTCTATACTCGACTCGACCAATTGCCTACGTGCTAATTGAAGTACTTAAGTAATACTACTATTTGAGATTTGAGACGGTAGAACGTACCCAAATTAGAAAAGTTGTGCACCATATTCATGTATATTGTTTCTATCAACTTTCTGGGATTTCAGGTGTGGTTACAATCACACTCGAATCAGATTCAGATCACTTCTGAGGAAGACGCTCAGTTTGTTCTCTCTTTTTACGACGCTGTTTTGGTAGCCTGAGCAGAAGTAGTAGAGAGAATGAATGCAGAGCGATTCTCAGTCACAAGACGTTATGTATCTACATGAACATAGTCCATGCGAACTTTTCAGAGCTTGCTCCGTTCGGGTTCTGCTTCTGATGACTGGAGAAAGCCCATGAGTCACTCAACCACTGTGTACCCGAAAATCAATACTTTGAGTCTGAGTAAAAGGAGATTCATTCAGCTCAGCAGCAGCCTTGAGGTCAGAAAGTTTTGGCGTCTTTCTAATCGCATCACTATATTTCCATTGGCTTTCTAGGTCCTATTCGGTTTGCTTTCACTGCATGTGACGCCTAATAATTTGCCCATAGGGAATGCATAAACAAATGCCACCTACTACACTGATCAACCTGAGCTGAGGAAGGCGAAGCGAAGGGAAGAAAACATCAAAGGTCAGAATCAGGAATAGCTGAAGCTGAAGTTGTGGACCGTAAACATGAAACGAAGAATAAGGGAAATAAATGGAATGAGAGGAACTATCCCTTTTTTGCCTTAAATATCTTTGGGTTGGAATTTGGAATGTAAATGTGAACGCGTTGCAGTTTGCAGTTGACAAGGGCAGTCATGGGACAGAGGATAAAGGGTTAACTACCACGAATGCAGTCAAGAAACACTTTGGATCTGGATGACACCAAAAAAAGTAGAAGGACCATTTGGGGTCATACAGGTTCCATACACTTAACACTAATAGCTTAGCAGTAACCTTTTTGAACTATTTTTGTATGAAGCTTCAGGCGAAGTCTGAGCCAGGTGCTGTAGCATTCTTTCTTTTGTTCAAAACCCTGAGCTGAGATAAAAGCTGAGGCTCCAGCTCCAAGTCCAAGTCTACAGAATGAAAACGTATGCGGGTTTGGCCACTTCGCAGCAGATGCTTCCTGCTTTCAACCGAACCCATCCGTGACCGTACCTTAGGATCCCCTATACATCTATGTTAGCTCCAATATCAATCCTGAACATTCTCGCTTTGCACAGGATTGAATTGAACGGGAAATCCTTTCCGTAGTAGCAAAATATTTTTTACTTTGGCAGTAAAAACTGAATCCTTCAATTTAAATGCAGAAGGGGGTTAATTCATTTAAGTAAAGTTAGGTTTGTTTAGTAATTTCATTACTGTAGTAATCAAAACATTTATTAACAGTTTTTTTTAAATGTATAAGTAAATTACGAAACACTGACCGGACTTTGCTGAAGTCTAGATTTTTACTGCCACAGTAATTACAAGCCGAATTGAGTTTGGTTTGGAATAGCAACACTAAATGTTTTGTATCGAAAAGTTTTGACCTTAAGTTAAACTCACTATTCGTTGTTCGTATAGATAGGTATTGTACTTCCATACTCGACAACTAATTGCAATGAATGATTTGTCAAAAATCAATAAAACGACAGGTACACGTTCAGTATGCGATGAGCAGATCGCAATACTGTATCAAAGTTTTTTTTAGATGCAGTATGCGATCCATCGGGATCGGGACCGCATACTGAACAGACTTTTCATGTTATACTATTGACCAATTGTTAAACATGGAATTATTAACATATATTTTCGTACATTGTTTAATATATCTACTTCTGCTTCAAGTTTTCCAGAAGTTTGAGATAGTTACAGATACCTTCGGCATTTACATGTATCTGAAACTTCAAGAGAACTTGACGCAGAAGTAGGCATACAAAGTCATACACTCAAAGCAATGAATGAAAATTAAAATTAAGTATTTAGTATCAAGTCCAATTTAGCAGTAAGTATAGTTGTAAGCTATACTATACCCAACCCACATTAGAATAAGGGCGTTACAGACTCACAGAAAGAAATACGATCTCCATCTCCAAGTAGATTTGGCGTTTTTTTAGAATTTGTGCTGCGTAAAACGTAGAAGCTGCGCTAAATTGCGTTTTGCGTTAAACTGCGCTAAAAAATTAACCTTATGGGAATGGGATGAGTTAAATTTTACGAACCGCGTGAAATTATTTTCGTCAAGTAAAACGCAATTTTACGCAGTTAAAAAACGCAATGGAACTGCGTAAGGCCAACTGGCCAACTATGCTCCAAGTAATAACAGTTGGTCTTGAATAAAAGTATTTATATAATATCAATTACAATTCAATTACGGTAATATGCATACATAGTGGTTCCAGGAGCATTTACAGCAGTCGAGTCATTCCACAAACAATCCACTTCTTGTT
>JAQFYU010000784.1:0-18713 GCA_034694905.1 Ceratophysella granulata | reverse complement strand
CACCCCAATTTTCTCACTCTTATGGCCGTGTCCTCTCCCTATGTTACTATGTACTACTGCCTGATCAAGCTCCCTGGGTCCAGGAATGTTCTGTAGTCGACAGAGGCTGGGATTGGACCTTCCTGGATGAGTGTGGCTGAGTCTAATTGGAATTTGGGAGAGTGTGAAGGAAGCTCGGAACAAGGACTAAGGAATGAGAGGAATGTCCTTCCGCTCGGTGGAAAAAAGGGAATTCCAGACAGGGTTCAGTCAGATGGAAGGCATCCCTGTTCTCCTGGAGAAACACGGTGCTGGAATGGAAGGAGGAACAAGGAAAACGGGCCTTCCTTGAACTCTGACCTTGAAAACCGTCCTTTGGCTTCACTCTGGTCTGGAACCCGAGCGGACGAAGCCACTAGATCTCTGGAAATGGAATCTAGGGTCGTCAGATGAGGCCATAGCATTGTGGCGCCACATCGCTTCTTCAAGCCTTCCAGTTATACAAGGCGATAAATAGCGTCATTTAGGCGATAAACATATTTCTTTCCAATAAACATTTAAAGAAATCCAGGGCAATAGAATTTCACTTCTCTCGCTATTTATTCTTATCTTGCCGAAATATCGTAGCAAGTTTGTAAACTCAATGCAAAGTAATTTCATCGCTCAGCCTCGTTTTTCCATTTCGAAATCACTAGTGTACGCTAACATTTATAGAATCTAATACCGCTGCTAGTCGATGTGTATAACTAATGGCGAGGCACTGACTGGAACGTCTGCAATGAAACCATTATGCATATGATTACATGCATGACGCATCACCTGAGCACAAAATGCCATATGTTCCTCTGTATTGCAAGTTGCATTGACATTTATCGCCTACTAATTTTTGATCGGTGTTTATCTTGCATTTATTTTTCCTAAAAAATGCCTAGAGAAGTAGCGGAGTTCGTCACCAATTTCATGTTTTTACCGCCGCATTAAATATTAAGGCATTTGTCAGCCTCTGATCAACTCGTTGGACCATCGGATGTTCTTACCTGTATGGTTCCCAACGTTCAAAAGGATATTCAATTTGGTTCCGTGTTCCAGGGACGTGTTGGAGAGTGCGGGATGGTTGGTTGTTGGTCATTATGCTGGAACCTGGTTTTGCTCAAATGCTTGAATGGAGAAAGAGGCGTTGTGTGTTTGAATGGACTCATTTGATATTTTTACATGATGGAGTATTGAGACGGTGGTGGGAGAAAGTGGGCGGGGAGTGGAGATGGAAGAAGAGCGGGTTCTGATCCCGTACAAGTAATGAAGAGTCTTTCACTTCAATTTCCAGTAATTCTGGATCGGAGTGAAGGCAAGAGAAAACTTTGAGCCAGTTTCACGTCTCCTGAAAGAGCCCGACCTGAGCAAGGAACTGAGAGGAACGAATGCCAGACATTTTCTTTCCACAAGCCCTCCCAACACACACTGCACAGTACTCTGCTCCGCACCCAGCTCTCCAGCACATTCTCCTGCTCCAGACGGTTCCAGACAAAAAGAGAAATGTGGGAGAGGTGTTTGGAGCAGAGATGCTCCTTCCGCTTTCTTCTGGAATGGAAGTTGATGGACTTGGTCTCCGTCAGGAATTTATGAGAAGAAAAGTTGGGCGAATGTGAAAACATTCCTTCAACCCCAAACACCCACCCATCAATCATGCTCCCAACTCGGGAAATCCTCTCTGCCGCCCACCACAGAGTCCCCGACCAAGTCTCCCACCCACCCAGTCCTCCATGCCAGATTTCAAAGGAGAAGTTGGAATTGTCGTGAAGCCGGGAAAGGAGATAATGTGGAGGAGGATGAAGTAAACTAAGCAAACTTTTATGGATTTGTTTTGTGAGCAGAGTTGAGTTGAATTCGGTCGTTAGGTGGGTGGGTTCCACAGATCCTGGCTGTCTCCGAGTCTCTCTGCACATCGGGTGACTCGTGTTCTGGCTCCAGGAATTATCCCATTGGGAACAGAGTGCCTGTTTGACTCAATGCCTCATTAGTCCAACTTTATGAACAACTTGTCTTATGAACAACTTATCTTATCCCAATCTACTCTCTCTCCACTACTCCGCCGCTTCGTCTTCTCCGGATCCAGAACAGCTTCCCTAATGAATATTCGATCCACTAAATGAGTTTGGACGGATCGGAAGACTGATCCGAACCCAAGGCCCATCAACCTCCATCTCCAGATGTGAGCGGATCCAGCTTGAGTCCCGATTCGGAGTCTGGGCAAACAGGGCGTTCCACCCACAACATGAACAGATGAAAGGATCCCAACCTTTCATTTCTAGGACTGATCTTGAGTTGGGTGACCTGTGGACATGGAAGAAGGATCTTGAGAAAGCAGAGACTCCAACTGGGTCCAACTGCTTGTCTGTGTTGGAAGAGAAAGGAGAAGTTGGAGTTTGACTAATTTGGAGAACAGAAGGTTATTTGGAATGCAAAGGAAGGAAGTTTCTTCATTTCTGGTCCATGATGCGTATCTCCGTTTGACAAGAGTTTCTCTGTTTGTGTGGAAGTGCTTGGATCCTTGGGTCGTTCTGGGTCTGGTCTTCACTCATTAGGAGATCAGACACGTCAACGTCTTCTTCCAACTCCCTTCTGGGCTCACCAACTCCGCTCTCTCCTCCTTTCACTCCCTTTCACTCCCTTTCACTCCCTTTCACCCTCTTCTATCACACTCACGTTCTTGGGAGTGACTCGGGAAAGGGAATGTACAGTCTCTTCGAACTACTTCAGCCAACCTTAAGTACAAGGACACACATTTGTTCTTCTTTATTTGATACTTCAAATCAGAAATTTGTTGAATTAAAATATTTTCGTTTCGCCCCTGCTTTAGTTGAGATTCCGATTTGTCCCATTTTACTCCAACTACGCATATTTATGCAACTTCGGCAGCCAAACAATATTCTAGTGGAGCATTGAATTTAAACCAAACGAGCATTTAGGCACAAATTGCCAGAGGTTGAACAAATATCCAGGTCGTGCCGGTCCTGATTTTAGAAGCCACCCTTAAGCCTTACACGATACACGATCCTAGCGCATGACCTTCATTGGGAGGTGCCGTAGATTTAGACGAAGCTGGGGAGAGTTTGAATTTGAGTGTTTGTTATTTAGTAGTCCGCCAGGAAGGATTGGGAAACTGGAGACTTCTACCCACCTCCTCCATCCATCAGAAGGAGCTGAGACTGGAACTGCTTCCAGAAGATCCAGCGCCAGAGACCAGCCGATTTGCATGAAGGCACTTTCCTTGTGAGGCGAGTAGCAGTCTTCCAGAATCGGATTCACGGATTCACGAAGAGAGAATTGGAGAACAATTCCGAATCTAAGTAGTTCTTCCAGGATTATTGCTCAAGAACTCAGTGGTGAAATGAGAGGCCATGAGCGAGGTTTCAGACCAGAAGAATTCCTGGAACAGCAGAGACGATCTGGGGCACATGTACCACTCCGGAATTTCAGCATCAATTGTTCAACTCTTGTAAAAGTCAAAATTCTTTGTCCTTGATGACTGGGAATAGCTGGAAACTGGAACATATGCAACAACAAAAAAGGATGTACAGGACAAGCCAGTTTCTCACAGAATAGCAACTAACACGACACGACTACGATGTTGACTTCGTTGTCACGTTCATAAAATAATCGTCTTCAGGATTTGTGCACAGACTGAGTTGCTTGCTTGAAGAAAGGAATTGGTTTCTTCAGCAACCTGTGTACCTCACCTGTACCTGTGGTCCAAATATGCATTAAAAACTAAAATAAACACTAGAATATGCACTAATGTCTATGAAAAAGAGACGAATACCTCCTTCGCGTATCCTTTAATAAAAATAAGAATTCTAACTTTAAAAAATATGAAAAATTTTAAATGCACCACCCACGAAGACCCTAACAATTGGGAATTAAAGTTATAATTCTAAAGCCGGGCCTTTGTCGATTGTAAATTGTATTTTTTTCATATTTTCTCTTTTTCAGGGACATTTAAAAAATTAATTTGAAGTAATTTAATTTTAATTGGTCATCGGTGCAATAGTTTCGGAGTAAATGGGAGCAAGTTCAATCACACTTTCCACAAAGGAAAAAACTAAAGGATTGGTATAAATTCTAGTCGTGAAATAGTGAGAAATGCAGCAAAAACCTTAAAATAAAGCCCTGGAAATGCTTGCAATTCTAAAACAAAGATATTATAAGATATATCAAGAACTAAAAACCTATTTTTTTAAATTAATTGACAAGTCGAATAAAAGTAGTACGAAGGATCCAAGGTTCTAAAATTTCAAAAGACACAATGAAATTTGCAAGATTATGTTAAATAAGTGTCAAAATTCAAATATTCAAAATTCTCTAAGATTTTTTGGAGAAAAAGGTTTAACCAGTCCGTTTAAAGCGTTGCAATCTTAAATGCAAATCTTTTGCGATTAGTAAAGAAAAATAGGGAAATTTTATACTTCAAACTTTACCAAAAATGCAAGCACAAATGGTCCGATGTATTAAGCCAAAACTGCTCGAATCCCGGATTCACTCACTGAATTTTAGATGTATCGCGAAACATGCAACTATTGTACATTAACCAATTATTAGTGTAAATCCAAAATCTTGATGTTTTCCTGTTGCTTTCGATTGGTTATGCTTCCATTCATTAAATATGTCTATTTATACAGATATAAGCAATAATGCGGTATTTATTCGGTTTCGTACAGCAATCAAAATTTTGCGGAGTCGGCAAACTGAAATCTCAAGTCCGTATCTGCAGATTCTGTCGACCAGTAGTGACGGTCTAGGTATCGGCCCAGTCGGCACTGACTGGGACTTTCCGTAGCCGATTTGAAGTTTTCATTCATCGAATAAAAAATATTTAAAGACATTTACTTTCGAATTTTAAACCAATAATAGGACAAACACTAATTTCTGATATACAATGCAAGGTGTGAGGGATGAGCAAAATCTCGAGATGGATATTTTCAAAATCATTGGCAGAAAACAGTGGGTGAATATGTACGAAATCAAAACCAACCTCATCTTTTTGAATAGATATCAACATCAATGAAATCAATCAATATATGCGATTTAAAATCGCGAGTTCCATAAACATTTAGTGATCTTGTCACCAATTTATATGAAAAGCACGACATTCAGGATCAAAAACTAAATCTATTATGCTCGAAATTTTGCGTGACACGAATCTTTAACTTGTACATTTCAACTCTGCGAAAGTGGAACTTTCACATTTCATACCTTGAGACAGTTCATCCCAGCCATGTTTCATACCTGCGACACTGAAATGTCCTGAGTTGATCAGGACATTTCAACTTATTTCTATTTTTTGATACCTGGAAGAGAATGACAATTACTAAGGTATTTGACAATAAAATTGTAGTACAGATGCACTCATCGCTACCTGAGTACAAAAATAGAAAACTTGATAGACTTCTACATACTAAAAAAAGGCATACACAATTCAGCTTCCTTGAGCAACACATGCACTTAATATATACATAATGGCTGAAATTGCCAATTTAAATAATTTAAATATAATTTTACTGGACAAATACTTTTGTTATTCTTCTTCTTATTATTATCGATAGTACTATTCATGAATTTCGAGTATGACGTGTAGTTCATCAATGAAATATACATACTTCTTCAAGTTTTCAAAAAATAGAAATAAGTTGAAATGTGCTGAGTTGAAGTGTGGCAGGTATGAAACATCGCTGTGATGAACTATCGCACGGTATGAATTGTCGCAGGTATGAAATGTGCGAGTTCAACTATCGCAGAGTTGAAATGTGCGAGTTAAAGATTCGCATAACCGAAATATTGTACGTCGAAATCCAGATAAACTATTTAAAACACTAAATTAAAATATATTACTATTGTAATCAAAATAAAAATAAAAATTGCAAGAACAAATCTAAATAGATCACAAGATG
Source organism: Ceratophysella granulata (assembly GCA_034694905.1). Classification (NCBI taxonomy): domain Eukaryota; kingdom Metazoa; phylum Arthropoda; class Collembola; order Poduromorpha; family Hypogastruridae; genus Ceratophysella; species Ceratophysella granulata. The sequence continues at coordinate 12,789 of JAQFYU010000784.1, read as the reverse complement.
CGAGGGATAAGAGCTTCACTAATTTTGACCCAATTTGCAAAGTCTGTACACAAATGAATGAATTTGACTGAAACTTTCACCATAGGCAAGGTAATATTCTAAACTAAGGTTCCGAAATGGCATTAAATGGCAATAAAGCCTACTGCCCATATGCCAGTACATTATCTTACAGTAGATCCACTATATCGGAGGAGCCGACAAAGAAAAAGGGGTTTCCTTTTCTTCCATATTTTTTAACAGTTTTTTAAAACATAAAATGACCATTTCGACAAAATAGACACTGTGCAGAAAGTCCAGTCTGCCGAGTGGAAAAAACGCACTAAATGTTGATAACCATCAAGTAGAATTAAGTCACGACAGTTTTTGAAATTCCAAAACTAGAATTTGCCGAAAACCATAAACCGGCAAAATTTATTGAACTGAAAACTATTACTATAGAAAAAATGGCTTCAAAAATTGTCAGCATTATCAGTAAAACTGCAAGAATATTTAGAATTTAAAAAACATAAATATTAGAAGAACCTCAAAAAGGTAATACGCACTAAAACCTCAAAGCATGGAAAAATATGCAGTAGTTGCTTCTTGGAACTAAGCCGGTGTGAATCGTTGGCAGTTTAAAGCCCCCGAAGAAATGCTTTTGCATGCAACTTTCCCTGGTGATGAGGAAGCATAATGTGTTGTTTGGCTAAGGTGTTGGGAATCCATTCATGTCCAGACTGGACGCTGGGCCTCTGGAGACAGCTCACGGAGTCTTCTTCTCAGTGTGTATCCGAACGAGTGTAATTAAACTGTGATTAATCATGTTCCTGTCACCGTCGTCTCCTGCTCTCACTAATCTGATTAAACGTATCTGACTCTTCCGCTCCACTGGACCAGCGGAGGCGGGCTGAACATGTCTCCCACGGCTGGAAGGCGTGCTTCCAGCTTTCTCCTGCTTCCATCTCAGGTGAAGGGATTGGTCCTGTGTCCATTGTCCAGAGGCTCTGAGCAACCATTGGATCTCGGATCGCCGTTCAGTCAAAGATTCCATAATGGTCCACCTTCAGAAGATCCTTTGAGAGCCCAAGACGAGAGAAAGCGGGACATGGCCACATGGAACTGGTGCATCTTGCAACATCTCATGATTTTGAGTTCCAGAATTTAATATGAAATGAATGCCCAAGTTGGCCAAGACCGTTACACGGCGGCATAGAGTTCCACCTCGGACCAGGAGCATGGAGGCCATTAGGATTATTGCGTCTTCTTCCTTTCTCCAGCTCCTCGTCTCTTCCGATCGGACGTCACGCTCCGATCCTGGATCCTACCGCTATGTTCTCCAAGGTTTCAATGCATTTTTGTGAGCTCATGAACTATGCGGCTGTAAAAATAAGTTCGAATCGTCTACGACTTGGCCATGGATGAATTTTTTGTGGTTGATATGAAATGAACTGGACGTGCTACTAAATTGTGTTAGAGAAAGATCTGCTAGCTACGAATCGTCCTTCCACTCCGACTCCGCACGTCTTCTTCAGGAACCAAGAAACTGTTTTTATGTTCGCTATCAAAATTTGAAACTTTGGGATTAGTTGAGAGATTTATGGGGAAAAAGAGAGATTCTGATTCGGGCACTGTGCCATGATGGAGCAGATTATTCCCTTCTTGGCTACTCAAATCCGCCACTCCATCATTCCGCTTAATTACTCATTAAGGTTCAGAGGAAATGGTCAGCATCTCCTGCCATCCTCACCTCATCTTTCCCTCCTTTTGGTCCAGATCCGGAGTTTATGGCTCAACGAGTGAAAATGAACTTCAGTCGCGTCAACAGTCGTCTCAGTTAGGAAGCGGTTCAGAAAATTCCAGACTCAAATTGATATGAATTCACAATTACAATCAAGAATACCGATAGTTCTGTTGATTTCATCAGTTTGAATTGTACATACATACATAGATCCTATATGCGTTTTCCCTTCATTCCAAACATTGGAGACAGTGACACTATTGTCGGACAAAAGTGCGGATTCTGCGGAGGAAGCGAGACCAGATGAAAAGCCCAACTTTCTCTCCGCTTTCTTCCCATATTCCAGGGAAAGACCTGGATAGCTGAGGATCCGTTCCGGTCTGGAATGGGCTCGCGTCTCTTCTGTCACCACCACGTACAAACTCCAGCTACTCAGTTCTCATCCAAACTGACGGTTTCAGCTCTCTCCTCCAATAATGTGGAGAGGAGACTGATGATGACGGAATTCAAATCCACTGTTCAATGGTTTCTGGTCCTGCTCCTCCAAAGAGACTACGACATATTTCGTCCTGTCGATTTCTCCATATTTGTTCAACCCAGTCTTTCAAGTAAAAGAAGAACTTCGGCTGAAGAGTTTCCGGTATGAACTTTGGGTTTTGGGTCGAATATGACCATGCCTGGTCCTGAAACAGGTTTGTTTGGGCCGGAAAGAGAGTTTGGAGGGTGTGGGGGGGGGTGGAAGGAGTGAAAGGAGTGAAAGGAGGTCAGTGGGAGAATGGGGAGAAGACGGAAGGTGGGAGTAGGAGAGGAGTAGTTGGTCCTAAGTGGTGGGAGCACTTGTGCCACAGTTTCCTCAGAGACTCCGAGTTTCATGCACAAAGTTTTCAAATCAAAATAAAAGGACAGGCTTGTGGCGGAAGAGACTTGGGCTTTACGAGACCCGTTTTATTTCCCTCTTTCCGTCTCTTCCGATCTGGAACAACTAGACTACGCTTACTACGCTTCGCACAGGACCTACGACTTTCCATCCAACCACTTGACCTTCGGAATGCGTGACCATACCACAGTCGCATTTACTTTAACTCTATTCAGGCTAACTATGTGCAGGAAGTAGGACTCCGCAAGCACGCACGTGTGCTGGTCTCTGGAATTGATATGTCATGGGTTTGAAGGCTTTTGGTTTGATGGATGGGAGATGGTGGTAGGACATGGACATCGATGGTCATGCATGAAGAAAATAAGAAGGAGTTCAAGAAGCGACTCAAGTAGCAAAATAATGGAATGCTGTCTACATTTATTTCCAGTCACTAAGAGCGTCAAATCAGAGTTGGAGAAGAAGAGTCATGCTGTAGAATTAAAGAAAAAGGCTTCATCTACAATTTGGGATTTGGAGGAAGCTGGGACTGAGGTCTAATAAGTAGAGTTTAGATCCGAGCACCAAACGAACCAACACAGTCAACATCCGTCTTCTGAGTATCAAACAATTAATTAGGCAGGAGACTAGGAACCCTCCTCACCTGAGTCTTAAAAATATAAACATCTGTCACAGAAGCCACTACAAACTAACACTAGAACAAAAGAAGAGTGGATGGGAAGTAGACAATTGAGAGGAGGTGAGCACTCGACGTAGTTGCTGAGAGAGACTCAGAGGTCACACAATTGTCCAATGCCCACTGAAATACAGACGGAGCTCCTGTCCTTGTCCAAGTACATTGACCTTGAGACGGTCTGTCCATGTCAGCTGGAGAGAGCTCCAGCCCTGAGAAGTAGTTGAGTTGAGAAGAGGATGTGAGGAGTGAGTGATGAGGTTGAGAAGCTCTACTTCCAGACGGAGTTGAAGAGGTCCATGAAGGAGTCGTAGATCATGAATGTGATGGCCACGTCCAAACAGACTCGACTCAGTCTCGGCACTGTTCCCTTGTAGAACCTGCCCACACAGAACAGACGATGTAAAAACAAATCTCTTCAAAAGCAAATTACTCGCCTTTTCCATTAGTGAGCGAGAGAGAGAGATGCGAGATGCGGAGCGGAGGAAGAAAGTCAAATACTCGGCAATTAGATCCGACTCCAGGCCTTTTAATAGCTTACAAGACTTCACCAGCTCAATAAATACGGAGCTCATTTCCATCCCACCACTTCGCACTCAGTCTCCAGCTTCCAATACTCCTAATTGGCCTTTCTCTCGTTTCCCAATCAGAACATCAGAACCTACTACACTTCTAAACCAGCGCATCTCAACGGATGACTGGGGAAAGTGGTGATTGGAGTTGAATGAACAACTTACGCCTTGGGTCCTTCGTGCTTCCAGATTTGAACGAAGCAGTCGGCTGTGTTCTTGTACTTGGAAGCCTCCAGTCCCTGCAACAATCAAGTTCAACTTAAGTACCAGAGCAAGAGGAAGGACTGACAGAGAATGAAGAATGAGTGACTGACCTGCATTCGAGTCTTGACCACGTCGACGGGCGTGTTGCCGAAGACGGAAGCAGCTCCAGCAATGGCTCCGAATGTGCCCACGAGGAGTTTGGGCACAGGCTTGGTGGGATCTCCACCTCGGTACCAGTCCTTCAGCGTTTCCATGACGAAGAATCGGATGGCTTGGTTGCTTCCTTGCTTAATAATAGTGGCAGTCACTCCCTGATATGTTCCACGGATTCCTGAACCAGAAGAGGAACCATTAGGCTTTAGATATGTTCAAACTTAAGCTCTGGTGGTCGTCTAGGAAACGGAAACTGGTTTCAAGACACCTCACCTTCCGTACGGATGATTTCCCGAACGCCATGATAGAATCCCTTGAACTTGGGGTTGGCGGATCTCTGGTCATTGATGAACTTCACCTTGACAGTTTCCATGGGCGTGACAGCAAAAATGGCCTCACAGACTCCGGCACCCAGACCACAGAGAAGCCTTTGGGCTGGACCCAAGTTCCCCTTCGAGTCCACACTCCGCTTCTTGAACTCTTCAAACGCACCAAATCTGGAAAAGAGAATCCAAAGATGAGGAATCGGTTTGTGATGGAAAAGGAGCAGATTGCGGATTGGGTTTGAACTAAGAAGATCACCTGACAGCGGATTTGGGTATTGATCCGTAGAGGAGTACGCTCAAACCTCTGTAGAGTCCAAAGAAGCCATGACCTTTGACCGTCTTCTTCACACAGTCCGCAATCCCGTTGTACTGCTTCCTCCCGCCCTTCTCGTCCAGCTGCAACTGTGTCTTCACGTACTCAGTGGGAAATGTGATGCAGATCTCGATTCCGCCCGTGATCCCGCCTACAAAAGCGTGAGTCATTAATTATTAGGTCCACGCATTTGCATCAAACATAATCTTCATGAAACATGAGCGGCGTGTCTTTCCAGACAATGCTACAATAATACTATACAAATTCAGGCCATGTTTACAGGATCCTCTCACAAATTCCAACGTCTGGCACTAAATTAAATTTATGGGTGAATTCAATATGAATTGCGGATTTGTTACGCTTGGATTGAATAAATATCTAAATGCATATCTTATTTAGGCTTTGTACAGGTATGCATCACATGGCAGTGTTTCGATTTGACATGTGTGGTGAGCCTGTTTCACAGAAGTGCACACTTGATGGAAGATCACACCACTCGCTCTTGTACTCTGATTATGCAAAGGTGTGCGAGGCACGTTGCATTTGGCTGCTGTATATTGAGCTGAGTAGATTGATGATATAGCTGATGTGATGACGTATGCTTCATCTGTGGCCAAGGAAGGGGTTCTGCATTAGTCGTAGTCAAGGTTGGAGGTCAAGCATTTTGATAGAGTTCCGTGCATGGACATGGATGATGGTGCCACTAAACTGAGCCGGTGTTATATGTGATGATTCAATATGCAATGCACCAGCTCAACAGCAGACTGCAGAGCAGGTACCTACTTGGAAATCGCAGATCTCGTATCCCACATCAACCCATTCTGATCTTCAGAGCATCTTTTTCCCTAGCCTAAGAAACCTAATGCCAAATGCTAATGGAGTTCAAAATCATCTTTTCCCAGCTTCCATCCACCTGTTTGTAAGTGATGAGCGCCTTGAGTTGAGATTTCTTGCGAAATACAAGGAAATCAGACACATATCTCTAGCTTGAAGCAAGTGGTACGGGCTGCAGTAGGAAATATTCACTGGCAATATGTGTACAGAATCTAAAAATGTTTGTTCCTTAGACAATTTTGAGTTTAGAGCCCATTACTTAATTCCAAGTCCAGAATAACCAATTTAAAAGGAAAATGGTTGGAAATGACTGAGTATGTTTCCTTCCTGATTGCCATTCAGGCACGAGTTTGACTCGCTAGCAATAAGTGCCCTAAATGAATATTTTTAACTACTTATTGTCTTAACATATGACATAGAGCAGTACGGTTAGGATACAGCAGGCAAGAGCAGTACGGTTAAGATACAGTAGGCACTGACGTTGGTTCATGATCCGTTTGAATCGATTCGAAACCCGTAAACATCAACCAAGCACTTAGCAAAGTTCAATAACAAGACAAGTAGCAACTAATCTGAAGTAGAAGTAGTTGGACTCATTAAGCTGAACGTGATTGAATTGTCGAGTGCGGGCTGATACACGGACGTGTATCGAAAAATAAGTTGCGGTTAGGCTCCGCATGTTCGTCTCGTGAATAGAGTAGCTAGCCAGGGAATTATCAGCTTTCTTTCTAATCGCTTCAACTTTATCAAGTGTTTATTATTAGAATGATATTAGGTTTGAGAAGGAATGATCTGAATCCATTGTCATACGAGCGGACTGGACTTTGTATCTGACTGGCAGCATCACCGGCATAAATCAATACTGCATATAACCGGCTAATAAAGGAATTAGCTTTGGTTTCGGAGTTCAAATGGAATAGGATAGGCGGGAAAGTCTCGAGACGATGACAGACGGCTTGTTGGAAACTTTCATTTTCGTGACCACTTTTTGACTTACTTGCTCCAACTATTCTATGAACCTTTATTGAAACACGATTAAATTCCAAACTTGGTCACGGTTGTTCTAACGTCAAGCGTACAAATCGACAACTCGAGGAACAAAATAAGAGAGAAATGGTCTCACTAGACACTAATAAATCAGCTGCATATATCTTCACTGCTTGTGTATATTTAGTTGTGAAACCGAAACCATGACAACTGATACAATCAACTGGCCAGATGAAAGAGTGAAGAATGTTGCACGCGATCTAACAATAAATAGTACGGCTTGAATTGGCCACAGCTCCTCGTCTAATGTGGCACACTTTCACTATTCTTCTAGCATTCAGCATTGCCGGTGTCGGTTCAACGCAACAATTGAGCATAGTGGACATCTACAGTCATATGACATTATGACCTTGGCTTGGCATAACGTCGATCGAATGTCAATGTTGAATGTCGAGCCCATTGTATTGTGGATCTGGATCTTAATGCATAGTGAATTCCATGAAAAATGGTACACAAAAGCTTAAAATTATAATCAAGAGGAGCAAGAGCACGCGCACATTAAGCAAAGAATTAAGTGAGAGCCTTGGCCATTGTACTAATTGCATTTGTCATACTGTACACGACAAGCACGGCCAAGCGGTGATCGGCAACTGCGAGCAACGGGAACGGGACGTGTTTTGATTTGATATTGTGTGTTGAGGACTGCTGCAGTTAGGTTATTCAGTACAACGCATTTGGCATTATGTTGTCATTATGTATATTTAACATACAATACATTAAAGAATATAAAGCTGGATGGAATATGAAATGACATGATGATTTTAACAATCTTACCGGCGATGATTCCCTTGAGTCCAATATTTCCGGCTCCGGTCGCAGCAGCTGCCCCTCCCTTGTCCGCCATCCAAGGCCTTTCTCCGAACGGGTTCTTAAAACGGCGGTCCATCTTGACCAGTGATGAGGAGAGTAGCTGGAGGATCCGGAACGCACGAGGAATGGACACGAACTGGACTTCTTCTGGTCGGTCGGTCAAGTCAAACTAGTCCAGCAGCAGACAGAAGAGCACAGGACGACTCGGTCGGCATGTTCACATGCACTAGGCCCACCTCATTCCCTGCTACACCGTCTCGTTCTCGTGTATCTACATAGTATGTACGTAAATCTACCCTGCCCTGTCTCCTTGTATGCATTTGTTCGCTCTCCACGTTCACATCATCACATCACTACTATGTACATATGTACGTACATAATACATATAATGTAAAATATTTATGTACAGTAACATAGCACAGGAGGGTGCAGTGCAGATATGCAGCATCGCAGACGACGACGGCCAGGGCAGGGCTTATTCATACTAAAATACTTACCTTACCACGTTCCCATTCCCATCCCACTATTAATTTCCAAATTATTTTAATTTTTGGTAAGTACTGGTTGCGCTATACAAATACAATTGAAAGGATAGGCTCAGCGCACACTAGAGAACATTTAGTAAACCCGAAATTGAATAATTATCCATGATTCTCACAATAAAAGTTAACCACAACAGACCGACTTTTTAACAAGTAGCTGGATAACTGTAGGACGTGCAAGAAGTGAACTCGATCAAGGCACCGCCAAGCCATCGCCTCTATTTAAATGATGAGACACCCATACACCATAGGTTCGGAAGCTTGCTGGAAAATCCGAAATTACACTCTTTGAGTACCTACAAGCAAAGTTCCATTATCAACTTCTTTGCGTTGCTTATCCAACTTAAAGTGATGAAGCAAAGAATAGTTTACAACAATATGGTTCGGTTATCATCAGAATGAATGATAGAATTCACTTTCTTTCGATCAGGGATTCCGGTACGCTTTGCAAATGAGCCCTGTCTCGGAAATAGAAGCAGTAAAGTACGTTACATTGCTTTTGAAAAACCTTATGCCTAAAGTGTATTATTAATGATGGTCGGTAATGATGTAACTCTCATTGATAGGAATTCTTCATGTACTGTCTCTAGATCTAAAATATCTGTATATTTCAGTATTCAATGAATACCTAAATAATTGAAAGTACAATAGTATAATAAACGCCTATCTTTAACAGTGGGATAGTCTGAATTAGCAAAACAAAAATAAATACTTTCCGATCGCTTTCAGCACAACGTCATTGAAGTATTTATTCATGTCTGGATTCCGAATAGATTTATATAGATATTTAGAAAGATATTCAGTTAATTTAATAGGTGAATTATTGAATTTGAATCAGCACTGGCGTAGAATAAGAAAAGACAGAGCGAGGCTAATGAGTGAATTGTGAGACCCAGCTACCTAACACTTTAGAAACAACGACACAACACAAACGCCTTCATACTTAACAATTTGGACTGCATTAGTATTCACAAGCCTTGAAATTGTATTCCAGTTCATAGAAAAGTATGCTTGACAAGACATAAGTTATACTTGGAGCAAACTAACTCGCACTCTGAGGAAGGAATGGGAAATGGGGAGGAGCATAAGCTTCAGGAAAAAAGACTTGTGCTCATCCCTCCGAGGATACCCAGCTCCAGCCGTCGTGGGAAAGTCAGAGCAACCCGTACGGATCTTCGCTTGACGTGGAAGATTACCTGGAATCAGATTCAACTCTGGGACATTTCCATATTGGGGATTACCAACCAGGAGTGGTGTTGGCCAGACGTCGCATTCGTCTGCAAGTTGAAAGAGATTATGTAGCAAGTTAAAAAAGCCAAACACGCTTCGACGTGGTTAAATTTAAAGTTTGCGTACCGTGTGTTTCGATCCTGATCACGAATCTTCTTCTCCATCTCCGCATCCGTGAGAGTTTCCAAGAAAGGAGCCCAAGCCTCCACCTCGGAGGGATGACGATAGGGCAACTCGACGGTGGACAAGGGAGCCTCGCTGAAGGCGTATGTTCTCTGGTGCCAAGAGAGCTGACCTCGAATGGAGTAAGCAATGGCCGTCACAAACTCTCCGCCCAAACCCAGTTCCGCACAAAGCTTGTTTGCAAACTTCTCAGGACTGTTCGTCTTCTCACTCAAATCCCATTCGATCTGGTCCACGAGCGACGTGTTGCCCACGTGGATGTTCAACTAAAATAACGACATCTGAGTAGGGAGTAGATCGAGCATATGTGAAAGAATGTGTAGTGGCGGGTGAACTTGCTGATTAGAATCAAATAGGATGGGAAATACAATCTGAACATGCAGATGGTGAGTGTACAAACCTTGACAATCACGCGTTGGTCATGATGATGTTCCAACAAGTGTTCTGCGGGGAAGGCTTCGATCTGTTGTCGCACAGCCTGAGCAATGGCTGGAGTGAACGTGAGCGGATTGAGGTCCAAGTCGTCGCAAAGAATCTCTGCAAACTGTTCGGGCGTCATGGACGTCTCTGGATTCAATTCCATATCAGAGAACGAGCGGCATTTTAGTCACCTCTCTAATGCTATTACTACTTTCATGCAGTTCTACTTCAATGGTCTTGACTCACCATTTTTGTTCCAAGTAAAAGTATCTCTCAACTTCTGACCTTCCAATTCCATGTCCAATCGAATAGGTACCAAAACCTCGGGTTGCTGGGAGTTCTCAGTCAAGCTTTGAGGATCCGTGTCATCAAAGCTGAAGAAGACAAATAAGACAGTTGAATTTATGATATTTTTATTACGTAGCGTAGAGAAGAGATTTCAAGAAGGCATTATTACATATTAGAGAACTGTAACCAGACTCACATGATAGGAAAGGTTCTAATTTTCTTGTTTGACACCCGATTCCGAGTGATTTGAGTTGCTTGAGGAACTGCGTCCAAATGGGAGCTGCTGGACAGAGACGGAACCCACTGAGTTGGCTTCCTCGGCTTCGTTTCTCGACTACTGCCGCAATAGAAACATTCAGGTATAGAAACCAATCAAGATCCAAAACATTTAGAAGTAGGACTGATTCAGCTGTCTGTATAGCAGCAGCGTCTAGTCTAGTGTTCTAGTACCTGGGCGTGGCCGCATCGAAGGAGTTGACTGAGACAGCCTTGAAAGCTTCGTCATTTCCAAGCATGATCTCGTCCACATCCGCAGCCTTTACGAGACAAATGCTTGAGGCCAAAACATGCTGACTGGTGGGCAGTAGACCGGATGCAACTGGAAGAAGTATAAATCCAAGTATGAATTAGGACAAGCCTTTGTTTACGGTTCTCGAGCAGAGTATCTGCATACCGCATGCACTGCACACTCACCCTCACGTCACACGATGAGTGTACATTGTGCTGTAAGATAATATTTTATTCGGCCGTTTACCCATTTCCTGGAGTTTCTTTCTTTCGACAGCATTCAGATTCCGTCGTGTGAGACCCGGATATTTCTTGTACAAATTACCTCGGCAGAGGCGAAGGTAGCTCCCCACCTGCAAAAGATCATGTATTCTTGAATATAGCATGGATATATATTCAGAGCATCCGCCCACTTGGGGAAGGCCCACATTGGGTTTAAATTGGAGTGGATTGTACTTGATGTCAGATATATAACCCATTATGCAATAAGACAGGTGACCGATGACAGTTGATAGGGATCAGGGATCCGTCCCGTCACCCGTCGCCACACGCCACGCGCTGCATGATATTTGATATTACACATTACATGGTATTAGCATTGACACATGCATATATGCATATGCCTTGTGCACTGTGAACCTCTAATGGGGTTGTTACTTTGGATTTGACCTTGTTAGATGCCCAACATCCATGATAAACAAAAGGCGAATAATCTACATATTATCTACGGATGTGCATACCTCTGAGCCAATGTAGTATAGCTCCCCATTATCTTCCAATTGCAGAGACACGGGTTTATTTCCATAGGTCATCAAGTTGCTATGAATCCCGATGGACAAAGGTCGCTCCATGTCTGGTATGTGTATGTATGTATATCTAAACGTGTCACGGTGTCACTTGTGGACTCGACCAAGAAGGTATTAAGTAAGTACAAAGTAGTAAGGTCATCAGTCAAGCAGCAGCAGCGTACAAGTGCATACCATACCCGATACCCGATACGAACGATCCACCGACCGATTTCGGTGACAAGTGGTGACAAGAAAAGAGATATACAAAGCGTCCAAAGAGGAGGGACTCAAAAATGTAAAATTCGTCAATTATCGGAGCTTTTCTAACGCCTTATAACCGCGAAATGCCGATGAGCTTGTATATTATTTTATAATGCTCTAATAGTAAGGAACAAGCCGTAAAAATAAGAGAAGCGCTGTTCGTTTCATAAGTCGATGCACAACATGCCTAATATTCAGAAGTGGGAAAATGCATAGAGGGAAGCCTAAAAATATGACAGGCTCAAAGTAGAATTTGAACGCTTCTCGTTGTGTCCGAGTATTGGGCGCGCAGTATAAAACTTTGTTGTGGGATTAATGTAAGCGAGGTTGTCAGTTGTTCGAATTGGAAGGAAGTGTATGTTGTTGTACATTGACGCTTAGTTTAGTTTGTATTAGTCCTACCATATATTCCGCCTGTCGCCTGCAGTCAGTCAGCAGTGCACAGAATTCTCTGAGGTCAGAGGTCAAGTAGCACGAGTCTCATCAAGTCAAGTGACTGTTCGTCGCCTCGAAGGCGACGCTGGATGCTGCACTGGGATACTGACGACGAGAGTCGAAACCTCAACCTCAGCCGTCCACCTGTCACCCATTCGTGTCAAGTAAATCATGTATGACTTATAAGTACTGTTATTCGTTTTACAAGAACTCAAATGCTTACGCGAGCGAACTACAAGCCGGTTGGTTTTACGGCCCAGTCAGTCTGCCGTCTGCCGTCTGCCCACCACCCAGTCGAGTCCCTCAGTAGTGAGGGACACGGTCTATCATTTAATGTAGTGGATTAATGCTGTCAGCAGAGGCGTAACAATAGGGTTTTCAGCGTTTTGGCCGAAAAGGGACGCCAGAGTCAGGGGGCTCCAGCCCCCTGAACTCCTCAACTCGTTTTTTGAAATCTGTTTTAAAAATCTACAAGTTGAATTACGCCTAACAATTAACAAGTATATGGAAATTATAGTTATACTTGACTTGAGGACTTAAGGACACATTAACATGCATATACCTCGTGGTCGAAATCAAGAAAATTATTTGAATAGAAAGGCGGGAATATTT
>JAQFYU010000783.1:0-18743 GCA_034694905.1 Ceratophysella granulata | reverse complement strand
GGTAATCAAGTTCAACGTTCTATCCTGACCAAAATCAAAAGACGAAACTACTTTTCGCTTCACTTATCCCAAGCTGGTGAGTCACCAGCGGTGACAGTGAGGTGATTTGACACTCGGCAAAGTGCAAAAAACCATGATTTTATCGATTCAATTATAAAATCTGTGGTAAATCCTGAAATGCGAAGCTGCTTAATTGAGGGCAAGTACTAAGTTAAATGTACAGTACTCAAGTAGGTGATAGTTGTACTAGCTAAATCGCGTGTGCAATTCGTGAAAATGCCGAAATTATGTTATGCAAAATAGGTTAGATAGAATGATTCCTCCAATATTACATTCATTCTTCGTAATCGAAAAAATTTCTTGCGCGCGCGAGCGCGCGCAAATTTTTTCGGAGGTCTGTTTTATTGAATAAATTTATATCAAGCCCGGGCCGACATAACCCTTGGCAGGGCCCTGAGAGGCATCCAGGCTGAGACCTTGACCTTGATTTCACCGACAAGGTCGGATCCTGGATTGAACAAGTTTGATTTCATTTCAAAATTATTGGTTGGACAGGAATTCTGAATTACGCTATATTTTGATGAATACTTGATTTAATGCGTCTGAACTGTAATTACTTGAATGTATGCATTTTAGGCCATGAATCCAAGAATCCATGTTCCATTTACTACAATTGCGAATCTTTTTTTGAACAAGAACATTTCCTATAAAACCTTGCACAAACCGTCCTTCTTATAAAACCTTCCTTGCAGATAGAAACGGTAACCATGCAAACTGATAGAACAAATTTTTGAAGCTTCGAATGGCTTTTCTATACAACTGAAACACTGAAAGTCTGTGAACGATTTAAGTCTAGCATAGAACCAGCTAGAATGCTTTTGGTGTCTCGTGTGCGTCCAAGTCCAATTGTCAATTATAAATAATAACTAGTAGTATATTCAGCCTATTTACGCCCTCACAGATCTTGTGCAACGCAAACAATTTCATACACAGGAAATACGAACACGACGTCTTTCGAATGATGAAAATGGACTCGAGTCAACTGCGAAATTGTATATAGTGTAGTGTGTAGTAGTAAGTACTACCACATTTTTAGCTCTTTTTTTTGCGTTGTGTGATTTTTGTTTGTGAGCGAGCCCCAGTCAATTTTTTGTGAAAGTACATATGTTTTCCTATGCAAATGTCAATTCTAATTAAAAATACATACCTGCAAGAAATATGAGGATGACCTTAATCTTAACCAAAATGTAACTCGAACATAAAACAATCAAGTAGAAGAGGATGACGCCCTGACAGGAGACAGTTGTGGTTACATGAGTATTTATGTTCCTTGAAATCACGGACATGTGACGCATTTGTCTTTTGCTGTTTCGCTAAAAAAAATAGGACATGTAAAATAATATGCATGTTGTAAGTATATCTAGACAAGTCTGCTATGATTGCATGTATGTGCGAACCAAAGCATAAACATTCCATATGAAATTAAAACCTTAATCAAAAATGTTATTGGAATTTAATGACATTCCTGGTTGGAGATAATTTCCGCAGCCTTCGATAAAAACTAGTCATCGGGAATCGAATTTAATGGAATTTCCTGGAGTCCACGATATATTGCACAGCCTTGTTCGAATTTGACCCAATTTGGCGCGCTGGTAACTACTGGCGACTTCAGCGTTTACAAAATTGAGAATTCATTTTATCGCTGCACGCGCATAGCTAATTGAACAGTTGGACTGATACCCATTCGGGTGAGAATAAAATGCAAGACTCGATAGGAATATGCTGATCAATTCTTAGTAACGCTAACATGAGCCGATTGATTCGTTCGGGAGTCATGATTTTCAAAACATAAGAAAGTCGTTCCCATGCAATTCGAACCGCTTTCCGTTTTGTGCAACTTTCAGTTTGGGTCAAAAACAAAACCTTGACTGAGGATGAACTGTATTGCAGCCTTACCAGAGTGACCCGTCAGAGCTTGGAAGGGTGTTGAGGTCATGCAGTCCGTGACATAGATTTTACAATCTCCAGCTCCGCCGCTGACCAGAAGTGAAGCTTTGTTGCTCAAGTCCTCGATAAAGCAGACGTCTCGCACTGTCCCGTCATGCATCGTCAACTCACATTCCTGAGAGTGATTAAATTCGTTCCGGGTGTCATCGAATCGTGTCAGTTTCACGGTCTTGTCATTACTTCCAGTCGCCAAAAGATTCCCATCAGGCGACCAGCCCAGACAATAAATTGAGCCCTGTATTCATTAGCAGTTGTAATTCAGTCAATATATTAATTAATTGTTCAATGTTCAATTTCTCCTGCAAAAACTTCGAATATCAAAACAATTTTTTCCAAACAAAATACATGTGAAAAATAATTATTGTATTCTCATAAATAGCGGTTCCGCAAAATTGCGCTGTTTCACGTTTTTACCTGTTACGTTAAGCATTTCATACTCTATACTCGTATAATTAAGTCCACGGTGACAGAAGAAAGAATCGAAATCGTGATTTCAATAATTATTGTATTTTTAATGGTTTAGAAAAGTTACTCGCGGTTCAATTGACAACCTCGCATTAAACTTCATAAAAGTGTACCTACCCTTTGTTCAGCATTCAATTTGTATTGTCAAAATTAATAAGCTTATCTACTTAATTGACACACCTTCAATGCACAATAGGACCTGTCAAAAATATACATGGATCTCGTCAAGTACTTATTTGTTCATTCAGCCTTACGGGTTTCTACTTGGTTGGATGTCAATTCTTAAGGCCATAAAGATTTAATCGGATCACTAGTCCTCGCTACTTGTGTGTATTGTCGTAATGTACTGTACATATAATGAAATTAACAGAAAAAAGGGATGCAGTCAAAATCGCGAGATTATGATTTTAAAAATCGTTGGGCGAAATCAGCAAAAAAAATCAAAATCAAAATCAATGAAAATAAATGATTTCAAATCGGGATTTTCATAAGATCTTAAATCATCAATTCTACTTGCAAGTACTTACTTGGAAATCACTACTTTCAAAATCC
Source organism: Ceratophysella granulata (assembly GCA_034694905.1). NCBI lineage: Eukaryota > Metazoa > Arthropoda > Collembola > Poduromorpha > Hypogastruridae > Ceratophysella > Ceratophysella granulata. The sequence goes on along the minus strand of JAQFYU010000783.1, from coordinate 15,719 downwards.
AAAATCATTTATTTTCGAAATTCGACAGAATGAAGATAAAATTGAAGCATGTTCATCAAAATCAAAATCATTTTAGTAGAGCCCAAATCATGCTTTTTATATCACTGATTTTCAAAATCAAATGATGCTACTCTACTCATCTCTTTGTTTCGATTTCGAGTTGTCTCAATTTCTGTATTTTCTTCAAGTAGTGGTAAGTAAGTGGTAGTTGGATTGGAAATCGCACCAACCTTACCGGCACATCAAAACAGCGTAATAATAACTTACGCGATGGTGCTTGTTGCGCTTGAAAAGAACAGCGGGCGGGTGAGTGGCATGGGACTCCGTGAGGCCCTGCGTGTCCGGATATGCACAGATCCGAAGAACCTTTGAATTGGAGCCGACGGCATAGACATGACCTCGAGGGTGGAACTCCGCACAACGAATGGCCTGTGGATCCTCCAAAGTTGTCACTGCTTGAAACATGGATTTGTTCTGATTTCCGCCCACGCCGTTGTCATTCTGTAAGAACAAATTCAGTATATGGCTATATATATATATTTATTTAAAATGTATTGTGCTCAATTTTGAGATTTGTGTTTATGATACATCAGATGCAAATATCCAGATCCGATTTCAATCTCCGATTTCATGTTCGAAGTCAGTATACAAATTAATTAAGCTTCGACTTAAGCTTAAGCTTTTAACCTTAATTTTTTCTTTACTGAATATATTAATTTATAATTAGGTAAACAACGTTGATTTAAGTTATTCAACCTTCATATTATTACTTAACATATTTTTACTTCCTGAATATGGAATACCGATACTATTCCAAAATCTATGACATTCGAACACTGCGGAACAATAATCTCATTGGGATGCATAATTTTATGTCTTAACCGCAAAAAATATTACTGGTTAAATGAAAAGATTACTTCAGAACGTACGGAAAGTAAAGTGAGTCGGGGAAGACCGCATTTTCCTCACGGTTTTATACATATTTAGCACATATGATCAAAGTAACGGAGCTCCCATTGTGTAATATTTCACCACAGAAGCTCCTAAGCTTTTCCACAATTTCCTAGCGTGGCGTGGCAAGGCAAATGGCGTACAAGCCAAAAGTTCAGCTTGAATTGCAATTTGGAATGTAAATGAGCACAATAATGTTATATGCTATACTTGTCTACTTTTCTATTATTAATAGCAATTGCAAGTTTTCTGATGCTCCTCTGGAACGATTTATTGGAACGATGTAGTACCTCTGAATAAAGTATCATCTAAATCAGGAATTGGAACGTTATCAAAATCAAAATCTACACCAACAAAGTAACCAACTCGAACCAACTTGAAAAATTTGGTTATAAAAATCGTTTCTATTTCCCTCCAAAATGTCATCCATCGTCTGCATATGAATATGAATGCTGCAGATTGCATGGAATTCGGATTTGGAATTGTTGAATTTCAAAGCAATTCGGGACTCCACGCCATATGTTACGTAAAGTCAATTATGATAATGACCGTTTTCGCAATATTTAAAACTGGAATAAGGTAATGCCAATTCTTTCCAAATGGAAGCATGCAAACGAAACCATATTATTTCGAATCAATTTTTCTTCCCATTCAGAGAGTAGCAGCAGAGTAGGCCTATTGTTGTAAGATGGAAGACCAATGTCGTTTCACAAGACCAGAGAACCTGTGTGTATTACATTTGCATGTACTTGGCATTCAAATTCTTTCTTGAGAGAGACAGTGGAAAATTTGACAAAAGATGGGAATTAGTAGAGCGGAATATTAGTATTATGGTGAGACAGGCAGGAGAGGAGGTTTCTTTATTCGCTTCTGAACGTGGGATGTTCTGAGGTTTTTTCCTCTGATTTGCATTATAAATCATCTTCTCTTTCACATCTTTTTTCCTTTCAACAGGAACCAAGATCAAGAAGCAACTCTAGTGAATTGGGGACTGAGGACCCAGTAGTAGTACTAAAGTAACAAGGAGATTAATAACACTTTCTTTGCTTGTACGTACTCGCCTTGTGCGAGGGCTTCTCGATAAGTTGTGGATTAAATTAAATTCTTCTTATTCGATTGAAATAATATATTAAAATAATCCTTACGCAGGCGCTGAGCTAAGAAAACTGGAATACATATGCCAAAACAGAAATAATATTGATTTCGAAATCAATCAAATTGTTTGAAAATAGTTAATAGATTAAACTAATATCATTTCGTAAGTTTCGATTGATCGATAAACAAAATAAGTTTGTAATGTGTTAATATGACGGCCTGAGCTTGCAACAATCATTTTGCGAGTACATTGGACAATTATTTTGTTCGACTAAAAATGGAAATCGCAAATTCGCTAGAACTGTGGAAAACCAATCTAGAATTTCTAATTTCTAAAATTCGGAACATTTAAAAATACTCTATTTTTATTTCATATCTGAAAAACAATTCTCTCCAATTTTTTGTAATTCGAAATATTCTGCCTGGAAGCACTCTACGTACACATTGAACGGAGTGTAAATGGCAAGCGTATACGCTCGATTGTCATCAAAAGTTTGAAATTTTTCCAAATAAAATATTTAATTGCTATCAACCTTCATTGCTTCTTGAACCACCCTCTTCTATATGCAAATCTATCTGAAGGGACAGATTTGTGCGGATGCGGCTTCAAGAACATTGAAACTTTTGTGGGCTACTACGGTACGAAGAGATGATCAATGATTAATCATGCTACTATTGTCCTACTCCTCCCATCATGTAAACTGCAACGCCGTACATACTGCATTATGCATCCAATCATGGATGATACCTAAGGAATTCTTGTATTACTGTATTTAGTGTGTCAAGCGAATTGCAATGCCACTTCGTATTAACAGCTTAACAAGTAGATAGTCCACAATATGTTCGGACAAGGGCAATACGAATATTGACGCTTGCCAAAATACATTTCTAGATACACAATTTTTTGCTACATTTTATCTGTAGCAGGAAGTACATCTTTTGTGTCTGATAATTCAAGTAAGGTCAGTAATTATAGCTATTGTGTTAATGGGTTCAGCTAATAGTAAGCAAGGCATTTGCAAGTATTTATAAATCGTATTGGTGTTAAAGTGCAAAATAATGTATGTGCATTAATTCCTGCCAAACTTTGTTGATTGCATCTCTAAATTAGGAACGTATCACCGCGTTTCTCATAATTGAGACGAGCTCAAAATTATAATCCTGATCCTGACTGACTCCTTGAAAGGCTATCATTACTAATCTCAACCATAATGCTGCCAAATGCAACCGCCTCTTTGGCAAATATACATTCATGCCTTTGAAAACGTTCCTTCAGTACACAGAATCCAATTTAGTACCAATTTATATATTTGACTTCACCCATATGAATCAGCGTAAAATTTACATTGCAGAAGGATCCGCAAAAAATTTGACTCAACTTTTGCCTTGCATTCCAAACTTTGTAGCACACAAAATACAAACTTATATTTTCAATGCTAGCCTAAGTTTTACTAAAATGCTTCGTTCAGGTCGCATAGTAAAATCCAAAATAGCTTTTCCAAATCCCAATCCTAATTCCTCATCTGGGTCACTATGTTTACGACTTACTACAACTATGGTCAGGTAACTAAGCAAATATGTACGTCTATTATTAGCGTTCTTGTTCGGTTCCGCATACAATATGTAATAGGATTTCCTACTTACTTTTCTTTCATTCTGTGTACAATTCTAATATTGTAGTCACATCGCATATCGTTCACATTCGAATTCGTATCACCAAACTCGAAATCCGTGAAGGAGAACGATCTTACAGATTAAAAAATAGAGATCTCTTCTGCACATGGATTTGTTTACCAGACCACCACCACCACCATTGTATGCATGCTGCAGGTGCTAAAGTTAGGTCTTATGCAGCAGAATGCAAGCAGCATAGCACATGGAAATTAATTCAACTTGAAACTTCAATCTCCAACCTCCGTCTGTTATTTGCGTTGAATTGTTTTGGAGGATCATCATAAAAAATAATAGCCTTGCATAGGACAGGGTCATCATAAAAAATAATAGCCTTGCATAGGACAGGGTCATCATCATAAATATATCCTATCTTCAGACTTGCATTGTTCGAGCACATAAGAACGAGAAAGCATGACGCTGATGTCATAAGCTGGCGTGGGAGTGGCTATTATTTACTCACTTTAACTATCTACTACATATCTAATTTTCATACGAGTCATCCACACGCCCTGCCAGTCAACCAGCACACCAGGATCAATACAATAATTGACACGTAAAACTTGAAGGAGGAAAAACCCATGATACGCAGTACATAGAATTGACGGTATGCAAGTACCCATTGATGTCGGTACTTTTGGTTCCAATTTCTGCGTTCTATTTTAACATTAAAGCATTGTTCGATACTATGTATAGCCAAAATTAAGGCTATGCAAACGAGTTTCACATTTGCATCCAATAAAAAACGGGATAAGTACAAGTACAGTAAAATTGAGCTATTTTCTCGGCAAAAATTCAAAAAGCTTGAGCAAATTGACCGTAGGTTTCTTCCTACGTGAATTTTAATACTGGCGCAGGATTGAGTTCGAAAACCTCATCAAATAATTTACGAGCAGCCCCTGCCGTTACAATGGCACATCGTAATCCTTTTTTGACGACGAACATGGATTTGCAAATAAATATGCACTCGTAAAATTTATGGGAACAGCTTTGTTTCAGCTGAGACTTTTTCCTGTCACCCTCCAATTTTATGTTGAGGCAGGGAGTGAATCAGCCAATAACCCATAAATGGGATTCAGCTTGTTCTGCGAAAAATTGTTTGGAATGAGCTAAAAATGCTACAGTGCAATTAATGAGGCCGTGCATTTTCCGTGAGCCTTAGTTTAGGGTTTTAGGATCTTGCCTTCAGCAGGGATTTATGGCCATGTCAGTCATTATTACCCACGTATTTCTCAGTCAAAGAAGAAGGGTTTCGAGTTACATTTACGGTGTGAAGATTTTGTTCATGAGAATAATACGGGAAATCGTGGTAGGTTTTAGCATATGCCAAATCTGGGAATTACAATAGGTTTATTAGGTTTAAGATTTCTCGCAGCGTTTGATTGTCATATGCGTAGGTATTTTTTTTAAGAAGCTTTTTTTGTTATACCTACTCAACTATAGTTTATTTGGAAATAGTTTACAGCTACGCACGTTTTACTAAAAACTAGAACTTTATTCTTTTTATTGCATCAAAACATTTTAGTCCAATCGATTCACGTAATTTTACTAACCTTTTCTCACTATTTTAAGATAATTTTTACGTGTGATGAAATAAAATTGCTTATACAACGCTGAAATATTTACAACAATATGAATTTCCTATTTTTATTCACCTCAAATAATTTGATTTTTGACCATGTTTTAGCTAAAAACTTTGCTTTGTTTCGAATAGTTTTTGCTTTTTGCACGCAGCTTTTTAACCATTTTTGACCATACTTTCTTCAGAATTTTGTTTTTTTGCAAAATAATATTGGATTTATTCATGCAAAATGCATGAAATAAAATTTGAAGCCGATAAAAATGTAATTCCAATTTTGCATCTGAATTCTTTATAAGCAATTATTGCCCTTTCTGAGGTTGAGATTACTTCGCCGATGCGTAAAAATTTTCCAATTTAAGATTAGGATCAGGGGTCAAGGTGTAAGTGGATATGGGCAGCTGACAAATTCAGGGTGAAGGTAACTCCTAGTCTCATAAACGCTTGAGTTAATGGATGTTCAATAGCATTGCACGCAATATGATGCATATCAAAGTCCTGAGGACATCTTAACGAGTCACTTTGCTAGAATTCCATAAAAGGAAGTCTAATGTTCCTAATAGACAAAAACCTTAATCAAATAGAATAAATTAAGAAAAGAAGAATTAATTATGTCCGATTGGACTCTGATCCTTTCTACAGCCGACTATTGCCTATTGCCAGACAAGGCAACACAGTCTGAATCTAAGAAAGCCTATCTTATCTTAATTTGGTGTGAAGCTCACCAGGACAAGGTGAGTTACTCACTCACATAATGCTTCACACAGATGTACTTCATGAGCAATTAATGTGCTTGGTTGAAAACTATAGACAGATTCTGTACATGGATCTGTTTTACTGTTACAAAGGAACTAATGACATTTACATGCCAATTTGACCAAAATCAAATAAGTGGTTAGGTGATATTTTCGCTATGCGTAAGTCATTTTGGCTGTCAAGAGAGAAAATGGATTTGGAATGTTATGTTGATGTTACACGTAAGCAACGCACACTTCCCAAATGAGATGCATTGATTGATTGACTCCAAACCTGAATTTAACTGTGGAGTTTAGCACAATGTTTCCTATCATGGTCAAAATCACAATCACAAAATTCAATGTTCGATCCAAATCAAGTACTAGACTAGGTCATTTCTTAGAACAACGGCATTTGGCGAACAGTAGTAGTACATGCTGAGATTGGCCGAAGCTTTTAATTGCTAATTAGTATGAGAAGATCAAATGCTCTTTCATTCTCCTGAGAGATGAAGGTCATTTCAGTAGCCATCATCATGCTTTCTGACTGAGTTAAGTTCGTACCAAAAAGGCAGAGCTAGGAAATCCTTTAATTCTTGTTTATTCGTCATTATCATTATTTAAGTGCAACTGCTGTAGTGTAGTGAATTTCGTTGAACCGAAACCCGATCTTCATTAGCTCGGCTGGTATCTGGTAACTTTAAGACACGTGAAGCCAAGCAAGCGCTACTATGCATTAATAATAATAAATAATGTAATGACCGTTACGTGTATTCCAAAATCTGCCCAATTCAAGAATTCTATCTCTATGTGTGTGTATTGCATCGCAAATCGCCACGAACTGCTCATATTTATTTTAAGGCATTGCACTCGTACATTTTTAATGCATAGTCGGTCTTTTACGCAAAAGCAATTTTGTAGAAACTAAAACTTAGTTTTTCATGTACGTTTTTGTCCAACTGTCAGGTTTATGACTCGTGTCATACGCTCGAGAGGTCAAATTCTAAGAATTTAATTTAATATATCTGAAAATGGTCTTCTTTAGTCTAATGCCTCCTTCAGCTAACTATGGAAATGAAATGATACGGCATGGCATAATGTTACTACTGTTTTCTAGCCTAAGCTTCCAAAAATTTCGAATTTGCTACTTTAAAAATCTGAATTTTAAGGACGTTTGTTTGATATATTGATATTATATGGCTGAATATTTAATGCGGCGATAAAAGAACACTGAATTGGCGATAAAGTAATTGCAATTTGCCTTGAAATTTCTCACCCGTAAGATATGCTGAAGTAAACCCGGATATAAAACATTATATTGTTTTGATTTGCTACTGAGTTTTAAGTTTCTTCTTAACCACCACCTTTTTAAGAAATATAATTTATATTCTGTCTCTGTCGAACTTTTGTTGAAAGAAAAAAGCAGTTTTTCCCAAGCGGTTTTTTTTAAAATTTAAGCTGCGTTTAAGTTCCCAATGCAATCGTATTAAGTTTAAACCGCATTTTGCAATTCTACATGATATATTTACTTTTCGTACAATCATGAGCCGCCGAACATCCGTTGAGAATTTGCATCCTCGCTGATCCTGTGACCTGGACCGTCTTCTTCTGGACTTATTGCTGACCAAATCGGAATGTGAATGAGCCATGCCTATTCGGATCTCACTCCGACTTCCCCGCTTCCCATCACAACAACAGTAGCAACAGGAACAGCATGTCAGACTAAACCCACCCGACTTCCCACCCGCCGGATGTCCACAGTTCGAAGCACATAAAGACGTATTCATGCTCCCACCATTCTTGCAGTAGTTGGGATAGGGCGGAACAGGCGGCGGAAGGGCTTTATGACTCTGTCTCCGTTGTGGCGGATGGAACTGAAGAAGCGGTGGTGGTGGGATCTGTGTCAAGGGCGGCGGTTGATGGAGATGCGTCACTGGTCGAACACTAACACCCACACCATTCCCAAATCCATTCTGACTCCTTGTCGTACTCAGAAACTTTGGCGTTCGTCCACCAAAATGTTGCGGAACGAGAAGGGCCGTGGCCGTGGTTCCTTTGGAGTCAATGCCTGACCAGAAAACAGTGGCAGTGGACATTTTGGCAAAACTACTACTTCGTCTCCGACTATTGTTCCCACTCCCATGCTTCGTTCTGGTCATCATTATTGCTAACCGAGAATTTCCAAATAGTACTTTCTCAACTAAACTCCCTTGTTTAAGCCTTCGGACGCCTACCAAGGCATCCTATTACTATTTGTGGTTTGGTTTAAACCAAAAACAATTTCTCGAAATCACTATTTGAGTTTTCAATTTCACTTGAGGCAGGAACCAGGAGTACGAAGTTACTGATGCAAAATACAAAATGTGTGAATGAGGTGAATTAAGAAGGCTGTAGTGGATCCTGTGCCTGGCTGAGCTTTACTATGGAGATTTCTTTTTTTTTTTCGTCTTTCACTCGTCGCCTATTTTCGTCCCTTCGTCTCCAAATCTTCTCAACCAGTGACTCAAATCCTTTTTGGAGGGTTTAACTTGGCTTTTTTTATTTTGAGTTCGTACTATTAGGACCAATAGAGAATGAATATATAAAAAGGCTCAAGTACCTCCTTAACTGTGGACGGAGGAATAGATTTGCAAAAAAAAAAGTGTGTCAGGCCAAAGCCGCATGAAGCAGTAGAGTGTGTTCAGTGCTGTGCATAGGTAATATCGTCAAGTAAAACACGAGCACTAATAAGCTTTCAGGTTGGAAATCATCCCTCATCCCCAGCAGCTCGAGAGACCGATGGAGACAAAGCGGAACGAAGAACCACGACAGAAGAAAGGAGATTCAGGTTCAGGTGGAATTTTTGCAAAAATGCGGACAGGAGTGACAGGAGTGGAACTGAGCATTATTAGTATTCACCAACAATTCCTTTCCCTGTCAACACACGATTCATCACATGGCATGAAACCTTAATGAACTTTGACTGATTAGCTTCTACTTCCGAAACATGAGAACTGAAAGCATTTTGAGTTTCTTTTCTACATCACGAGAATCGCAGCTTCACTTCCACTTTTTGAAGTCGGCTATTATCTATTCTGAATCCGCAATCACACGTCAAGCGAAATGAAGCTTAAATAAAAATATATATCGCATTCCTCAAGGCATCATTTCATGCTAATTTCAACTCAGAAGTCCTAACTTGACAAATAGGTTATCATCCAAACCTGAACTATATAGTTAGCATCAAGTTAGCATGAACTTTTGCCAAAAGAATTGAATCTGCTGTAGTCTGTAAATAGTAAGACACTCCATTTCATATGGCACGACGGCACGAGGGTTATTCCATTGAAAACTTAGCTCATAACTCAGGTGTGAGTAGATGAATTGAGCTAAAACTTTCAGCATGGATATGAGCTCTCTAGGCTTCGGCAAAAAACCTAGTAAAAATATTGATACAGTCAAGCACTGTAGAATTTTATTTAAAAACAATTATTTCTTTAAAAAATCATTAGAAAAATCTGACTTGTTTCACAATTATTTTATTTGCGCTCTGCTTTTGGAATCTATGTAGGTAGCTACAAGTGTATGGTCGTAAAGCCAACTCGATTGTTAACATACGATATGACATGTTTTTCTATTATGAAAATTTTCAAACATAGTAGGGTACGAAATAAGAACTAGTTTGGGCATTTTTTGAAAAAATTTCACGTTTGCTAAATAGTTTCTTGGAATTTTGATAACTTGATGTTCATGGGCTTAAAAAATAATTTTGAGATGTGAAATAAACGACTGTATAATAGAAAACTGTACCAATTGTCACGTGGTTAATAATCCAAATTCACAACTCGGTTGTGACTAAATTGTGCAACTAGTATGAGTATATTCAACATGTTAGTCCCCGTTCTGGTAAGCTCAGAGGTGGATGTTGAATACAGTGTTGAGGTCCCACGCGGTAGCCAGTCAAGCTATCCGTCCAATTCTATCCGCATATGGTAACCACCCACTTCCTCGTTCATGTTAACCACCCATTTTGCTCTTACTTTTAGGTTAGGTTAGATTTTCGTAAACTGTCGCAAGTGGTTACCATCGGAGGCTACAGCTTGAGACTAAATATAGTTTTCGATCCACTAATCCGAAATTCACCAGGTGGTACATTCAGGAATTTTGGCGAACAAATGATGTAGTCGTTCAAAGAATTCATATATGTGATGTGAATGTGGGCAAAAGGTACAATATATCGGGCAAACTAATTGGAAACTCAAATCTTCTCGACTTTGAAAAAACTAAGTTTGACCGTTTTACACATAAATAGCAACATGAATCAAGTTAATTTCGGATTAGCAGATATGAAGAGCGTATTCAGGTGTGACCGTGAATGATGACAAATGAGAATTCACAATTACATTCTAACAAGAAGAGTGGCCAAACAATATGGGTAAGCAACGCAGCGTTTACTCTTTCTGCTAAAAAGCCATGGACGTTTTGTTTCACTGACTTTGAGAGCCACATTCTCATTCTAATTCTAATACGAGTGGTCTGGTCTACCATTTTTTACCGAGTAAATTACTCCACTAATTAACGGGGTTGATTCCTAATTGTACAGGCTCACAGAATTGGACAATTAGGGAAGTTTGTATGCAGAAAAAATTTGTTTAGTCTTAATTTCAAGTAAATTAGGTTGGCTTCCGAATAAGTGCCTTTGTGTAACCGATTCCTATGAACGTGGCTAGACAAAAGACGAAGGTAATTCACATGATGCAGAAACAAACAAACAAAGTACGAATGTCAAGTGAAGAAAAATAGAAAACGTAATGGCAGGTGAATTTTAAGGTGTTCGTCTCGTCGTTGCTACATAAAATAATGGAAATCAAATTCGAATTATTTTAAACTTTAGTTTAAAAAATAAAGATGCAACAAAGTAACATCAATTCAAATACTTTACATCTGTTGTTTTCAATATACGGCAAAATCGAAAATATCATTCTTCGCGTCACATTATTATATTGGAAATCGAGTCGAAATTGCCCAAACGCACTGTGCATGGCCATTATTGCTCAAGGGAAGGCCAAGGCCACTACGTGGACCTGAATTGATTTTTTAAAACTACAATCCAAATTATGTGTCACTGCACGAAAAACATCCAAAGTCCTTGACTAGTCAAATCAATCATATTCGAACAATTAGCTCGGCATTCTGGAAACCTTGAAATTGTGTTTAAAAAAATGTATCCATACTGGAAATGGTAATTCCTGAATGCTAAATCTATGTATTTTATTCTAAAATAAATGGTAAAGGGCAGGACGTACAATACCTTATAAGTCCTCTTCCATTATGATAGTGATAAGCGTTCAATGGAGAAGAAGCAATGGAGTAATTCCTTAAGCAAAAAAAAAGCAATTTCAATCCGCGGCTTGTTTTTTGAGTTATGATTGATTGCTGAATTGGGCTGAGTTGAGTTTAAATGCGGGGGTGGGTGAGGTGAAGTCAGGTATAGTTGGAAGTACTTGCTGAATGAATCACAGGTGAAAAGAACGTTATCGTATCATTAGGAGTTACGTGGTTCCAAATGGCAAAAGCCCAAAGATGCTCTATACCCATTTGCTTCCTCGTCCAATCTTTAATTTGCTCCTTTTTTCAGCCAAAGAGTCTGGCTTATGCCCATGTAAAGTAATCCGGGTCAGACTGAGCCACCTGTTGCTAGGCTTAAGGAGGAAACGGGACGTTCTATTCATTGAACGCCCCGTGATTCTAATTTTATATAAATACATAATCAGTCTCAGTATTGTATCACCATTGAGCCTAAATTGACATGAACAATTTGACATGCGATATGCATGTTAATTGTAAGTACAATATTATATGAGCCTTAGCTTACACAATAGAGAAGCCCTTTATGCGCCGCTTAAAGTTACACTTAAGATGATTTTAAAGCTTTTATGGTACTGATGCGATACACGCTATTTGCCAGCAGGGAAACTGTGTAAATGCACACCAAAATACCTTATTTGTTTACATCATATTGAACATTGTACAGTATTTAGAATCGCAGATTTCATGCACATTTATGATTTTTAAATCATCAATACGTATGAAAATCATGATTTTCAATATTCAAAGTCCTATATATTTTTGATATTCGACAAAAGCAAGGTGAATGATGAAGTGACCTTATCGAAACCAAAATCTGAAAAGCAAAAAATGTAGAACTCAAAATCAGAATTTAAAATCGCTGATTTCCAAAATTGTATGATTTTGACCTTGACATTGTAAGTAATGGGTAAATTGGAGAAGTATGGCATTTTCGTATCAAAATTTAAGTCAACCGTTCAGTATCACATCTCACGCAGAGACCTATTTCAATATGAACAGTTTGTACATTTAAATCGAAACAAGCAGTTAATAGCTTCAGAGTTCCTTGAATAAAGAGTGAAAAATAGTTCGTGACGCGTGACTCTAATAAGCGTGTCACAAATTGGGAAGACTTCAGCTGTTTATGGAGGATTGCATTTTCAGGCAGCATGCAGTGCTTTCCAAAACGTTTACCGGTTCTTACGTATTATTTTTTAACCTGATAATTTGTAATGTAGATTTTTTGTACATGAATTCCATTAGAAAGGCGCTTTAAATCGATTTCAAAATTTCCATTGACTTACCTCTTCCTCCAAAATCACGCCTTCCGTATTTTCCCAATGTCGACTGACAGGTTCGTTCAAGTCAATGGAATCCTGTGAAAACTTCCTGGATTCTTTTCTGGGAAACATGAGAAGATCCCCAGGTGTGGATCCACGTCTGGACATGTCCGGTCCCACATGCAGATGATGGGGCGAGTGTGACAATTGGGACGTTGGAGTGGGTGAAGAGCTTTTTCTCCAGAGAATATTCCCAGTAGATCCACGTCTTTCCTGTGAAATTCCTGGTGGGACATGAAGTTGACAATTCTTGGCGGAAGTGGGTCCTGGTGACCCTTCTCGACCTGACAGAGAGCTCGTGCTCCCGCCCATGCCCGTGTGGGCATGCGTATGAATTGCATTCGGACCCAAATGAAACGTTTTGTTGGCCACAGACTCACTTCCACGTCGTTGATGACCGAGTTGGACGTTTTTGAAGAGTCTGGAAATTCGGTCGACGTCGGCGGACATGATGGGCTCTAGTGACTTTAGGGAATTATTGGATTTGATTATCTTGGAACCTGGATTATTGTTCTATCTTTGGTTGGAGGCTGTTGCTGGGGATGGCGTGGAGTAAGGAACGAACGGTGTGACTGCTTCTTAGTATGTGTTTGGCTTGACGCTAACTGTTTTCAATTTGAGCAGGTTCTTATTTCTTGATTATGTTGTGGAGATGTGAATTTGTATGTATTGTTAGTTGGTCCATGGATCGTTGCGTTGGCTGAGTTTTGGTGGTGAGGATTTGAGGATGTCCATATATGTCCATGTGTGAAGAACTGCTGAACGTGAAAGTTTCTCTTTATTCTGTGGATACAGATTACAGATTAGTCCATATGTACACAACAGGCGTCTTAGCTACATGCTACATAGAAAATCTTGGCTCAGCTTATTTGCAATTTTGTCGCTATTCTTTGCATAGACTGCAAAGAAGTAAGGTACGTTCCAACGTGTCACCATGACATACCTAAATATGTGTTTGTACTTTCTGAGAACGATGACGATACTGAGAATATCTTAAATAAAATTCTAATTGATTCACAGACACACACCAATTGTATGAGGTATGAGGTACAAGTATATGCATAGTTTCTGATGGAATTGGGTGGCAACAATTTGGTGGATTGTTATTGATGTTATGCAACATTTTATGCTATTTAGGTTAGGTTCTCCTAAGCAACATTAAATTTTATATTCGTTGTGTATATCAGTTAGCTTATTACTGAGGGTGTTTCTCTTTTTATTTGGCCAGTTTCAGAAACTCATAGAAAAGATAGTTTACGCTTATGAATTATTTTTCTTTGCACAATGTGTTCGCAATGAGTCCTAGCCACCATACGTAAACATTTTTTCCAGGAGTCGAACACTTTATTGCCTGTTTCCAAGGAAACAACGTTCCAATCCGACTTAAGAAGTTTCCAAACGCCATCTGGCGTCGAGGCTGGTCGCAAAGAAGCTTCCGGTATAGAAGCCCGAATCCGAAAAAGTTCTAATAAATTATGTCAGGGCACTTCACTGGTATGTCTTCATTGGGTATGATGGTTATTCCAAGCCAGTTCTTCAAATTTCGGGCATAGCGGACACTTTTCTGAGAAGTGCGGGAAGAGGCCATGACATGGAGGACACAATCTGTATGCAGCAAGCATGTGCACATCTTAGCAGCAAACTCTTCCAATTCTGGCTTCAAGACGTTCTTACTGAAGTCTACCAAATTAATCTTCACCTTCTGTGCCAATGTCACCAATGGCTCAACGCCACGCCCAGTCATTGCGCCCACCACCATGAATCGCTTCACAAACTTCTGTCTCTTTTGACTCACGAACCCGGAATCCCGATTTCCAGGGTTATAGTAGTAAATTCGACCAGACCCTTTGCATTCTGTATAGTTCAAATACTCCATCATCGAATGCAATCAATAACTCTGACCTTTGACCTGTCATATGTAGCTCGTACGGCGTACGGCTATATGCATTGAGATTAGCCTTATGCTTAGCGGTTAAGCGGTGGATTAGTGACTTCATTTTGACTTTTTCCACCAAATCTAGTCTAGTAACCTTCCACATAGCTTTCTTCAGTACTTTTAGTCGCTTAAACAATTTTGAGACGCCAAATGGATTTTCTACATTGGATTGAACATCAATTTCTTGAATGAGTTGTTGGCGTCTTACGGAACGTCGATGCGGTTTTTGGTCTACAGTTGGCAAAAGAAGTCAGATTTTTTTGTGAGTTTGACGATTTCCGATGGAGTAAACAGTGTAGGCCATTGTACCTTCGGGAAGTTGAAATTCGTCCTTGGCTGTCGCCTGGACAACCGATCCCAGAGGGAGACTTTGGCTGGAAAGTTCTCGAATCGTCAAATCCACTTTGAAATCAAAATTCTTCGAAATTTCGAAAGTTTTTGAAAAGCTCTTTTGCATACATAGAAAGTGATATATTTAGAGTATTTCTGTAAAATTTCAAATTTTTGGCGCTACCGAGTCAAAAGTTACAGCCATAGAGAAGTGGCCAAATAAAAAGAGAAACACCCTCAGTATTTGTTATTGTTGTAAAGTAGCTTAAAGACGTATGCATATAACTCGTTGTCGAAATCAAGAAAATTAATCGAGGAGAAAGGCGGGAATATTTACCGTGCTGTAGCTACCAATTTTGCATATTTCCAGCAGACGAACTACACACTCTTATGAGAACTTTTAAAAGTTAATTACCTAATTTAATTCAGATCCAGAAATCTATTGATCCAGAAATTGAGGCCCAACTTGCTTTGGAAGATCCGGAAACAGCTGCTACGCACAGATTGTTTCAATGGCTCATGCAATTACGGAATTCGGAAATTGGACGTCTGAGCACACGGTTTGTTCACAGATGTCCAAGTTCTTCAAGAGTACGTTGACCGATTTGACCCAAGGTATTTCGAAGTTGTTCAATCTCCTTTTGTTTTTGGATAATCTTCTGCTTGTCCTCGTTAAGCTTCTTCAACCCTTCCTTCGTCCAACTGTTTCTGTTTTTCACGTGTTTCCTTCCGTTCTTGGCGATTTTTTCCCCATT
>JAQFYU010000782.1:0-18743 GCA_034694905.1 Ceratophysella granulata | reverse complement strand
GAAGGAAAGGGAAGTTTTAATTGTATTTGATGAGTGACATGGAGTACATCATAAGTGTCATCGTAAACCAAACTACTTTCCTGAGCATGCATGCATCTTCTTGCGCTGTCTGGTGAATGCTACATAATGGAGTAAATTGCGACAATTTTTACATGCTTATTGTGAATTTACAGAATTCAGACTCGGAGATGGGTGGGGACGGGGACGGAGACGGGGACGGAGATGATATGTGTGACATGCACAAGCAGGATGATCTAAATCGGAAGATTTTCGAGTGTGACGTTTGTAATATGAAGTTTTCGAATGGGGCGAATATGCGAAGACATCGGATGAGACATACGGGCGTGAAGCCGTACGAGTGTCGTGTATGTCAAAAGAGGTATAGGTACCTCAAATACTACAGAGAGCTACTCTTAATTGATTTTACCTATGCAGATATTTTGTACAATTAGATTTTTCAGAAAGGACCATTTAGCCGAACACATGGCAACACATTCAAAGCTACTTCCATTCCGATGCCCCATTTGTAACAAGGTGAGTGTCCATTACAGCTAAGCAAGACTCACCTGTCACCGTATCTTACGGCCCTCCAGTCCTGTATCAATGAGCCCTTCTCTTTTGAGATCAAACTTAACAAACGTCAGCTTTTTTAGAAGTGTTTGTTTGTATCTGTCCACCTCACCATCAGGTGGTTCTTTCCACGCTGTCGCATTCCATGACTGACATGACGGGCTCTTAGCAGAAACTTGTAGCTTTGGAAAATCATGGTTTCGTAGCATTGTAATGGCAAGATCGAGATCTTCGTGTTGATAATTTACAAATATTTTTAAAATTGTCCAAAACTTTCTGCTGCAGGACATTTTTCGCGCATATACCTAGTCGTTTTTGAGATTTTGAGCTTGAGTTGAGATCTGAATATATCACAGCTGAAATAGTGCATTTACTCTATGAATTCCCAACTACACTGCTATTTATTATAAAGTAATAAAGTATTGAAAATCGTTGCTGTATTATTATAAACTATTAGGGTTTAGACAGGTTTTAAATAAAGTAGCGAGACTTTTCTAAGGATTATAAGCGTGAACGCAATATTATACGAATTCTTCAGACAAAATGCCTAGTCAATTCTCGCTTTTAAAGGTTGAATTCGAGATATTTCTTAAGCAAAAGCGATTTCGTGTTGGTTCCAATCATTCTTTAAGTGTAGGTAATTGGTAACTGTATGCCGAAATTGCACTGCATATGACATGGCGCATGCGCTTGCGCTGAATTCTGGTCTTAATGCTAAGAAAGGCTAGTGGCTAAAGACAATATACCCATGTTAAAGCTTTGGTAAGAAACCCAGTTTTTCCGTACATTACTGATTGAATATTGAATTATATATGAAAATTTTCAGGGATTCCAGCGTCAAATCGCCATGCGGGCACATTTCCAGAACGAGCACGTGGGTGGGTCTCATGACATGGTCAAGGCCTGTCCACTTTGCAGCTACAAAGCCGGGTCTATGAAATCCCTCCGCGTACATTTCTACTCCAGACACGGCATTGACCTGGACAACCCCATGCCGCATTCTCCATCAGTGCACGGTTCATCAAACGGAGGTTCTGGTTCACCGGGCCCATGTGGATCCGGAACTGCAGAGTACAGTGAACTGGCTCAAGCGCTTGGCTTTGAGGACCGTGAGAAAAGCAGTGACTCGTCCATCGTCCCATCTCACTTCCTCGTTCCGCAAATAGAAATTTCAGCCACGTCGCCTTATCCTACAAACTTCTCCTTCACGCCAGACTCGAGCTACCCGTTCAGTCACGAAGAGAGACACAGCTGTAAGCAACCAGAACAGGATATCAATGACCGTTGACCATAACGCCAGGGCAGGGCTGTGAGGAAGCATTTGATGTTAGAAATCGTTAATTGCTGAGAATGTTTTGATTATGTGAACATTAATATTCAAAACTGACAACTTCTGCTCAGCCCAGCGGGAGTCATTCCCCCATACAACACCCTGAACATAATTGTAATCCATTTCAGCTATCGGAGACAGCCCACCGCCATCCAACGTATCCCCGCTATCTGATGCAGGCTCCAACATCCCTTCCAGCTCAGACTTGGTTGTGGTGAAGAGAGAGGTTATGGACAATCAGGAAGTTCCACCCGAACAATCTTCAATCAGTCCCCATGACCCAAAGACTAATTTAAGCACCGACGCTGGTGACGAAGTACAAGAAGGTCCAGAAGACTTATCTCCGTCTGGGAGTCATCATGTTTTCAGGTTAATAACATTGAATTTGAACCTACAGCAGTTCATGGTCATACCGTAAAGCACAATGTCAGCAGTGTGGTTAACATTTTTGGTCAATTTAACCCCGAATCAATAAATTCGATGATTGTACAGATTTGGTCTTAAATCTGCCAAGAACCATTAAGAATTGTTTAATATTAAGTACTTAATTAATTTGGTCAAGGTCCACCACCAGCACCAAGTGTAGTTCACCATCCACATCCACGAAGTTATCTCCGCTCAAGTCCCTTCTGCGTGATGACTATCGGAAGGATTCTCGAAACGACGGGACCAATAATCACAAGAATAATACAAATGGAAGCAGCGCAGGGAACTCAGGAACCGTTTGTTCTCATAATGGTCGAAATGGAAACTCTGCTCATTCCCTTCAGGCCAATGCCTTCCCCACCTCAGTAAGTCTACAAAAGTCAAAGGTCGCTCAACGAAACCTCGTCAGCGTTGTTCTTTTCGATAGGCTAGCATATATCATAATTTAACAATTCCTTCGACAATTACGATAACTCTGCTTGGTTCCAGGCGTACGAAGGAGAGATAATCACATCTTCCAACATCGAGAACTCGAACTCAGTCAGCTCACAGTCGTCATCATTCAGTCGACGCGGAGTGTCAGGCCCAGCCGCCATTCATCAATGCGTCTACTGTGGAATCATCTTTCCGGACAAGACGCTCTATTTTCTGCACAAGGGCTGTCACTCAAGTCCACCGCTGATGTGGCGGTGTAACATTTGCGGCGAGTCATGTACGAATGTCTACGACTTCAATTCCCATCTACTGAGCAAATCTCATCAGTAGTCATGGTTCCAACCAAGTAGCTTTACCTTCAGGGAATTCATCAGTTGCCAGTTACAAGCAGGACCTTCGTAATTGGTACATCAGTGGGCTAACATTGTTGAACTCCATTTGACCATCAACATTGATTTATCTACCACCCTACAAACGCCATATCTCTACAAGTGTTGCTTATACTTATTTAATTCTTCAATATACAAAGTAGAATTTTAAGGAAAGTACACTACATACAGTACGTATGTTTATTCCTTAAAAATGTATCAATAGCCGCAGAACAAGAACAACGCCTAGGCTCACCCGCTCCTTTCAAACTAAATCCAAACACATTCATTTGATATGAGCAATATCCATTAAGTATATTTCAAATTGAATAAGCTGTACAATTTACACACTAAATAGTTAGCCTTCGATATGATTAACAGTGAAAAATTGTGAAGTAGTAAATCTTTATTTAGGAACTAATATCACGGAAACCTTGCTGACCACAGCTTAATTGTACCCGGAGTTTGAATACTTATTCAATTTACATAGTTTACTTGTCACCCATGTTTATCAAAAATACAGAAATTAATGCTTACGTTCTCGTATAACATGCATAGGAAGGATACATTTTCCGGTTTACATTATTTCATATTTTCTGTGCATAGAACGAGGCATTGGTAGTGGTTTCTTGGCCTTCCAAAAAACCCCTCAAACATTCTTTGGCACTGGTTGCATAAGGCATGTTCCTTTCGCTTATGCAATGACTTATGACTTATGACGTGTTGCACTAAACGAGGAGTAATCCGAGTGACTTGACTTGACACTTTGACCGCTGTCTAGGAACGTCTAATTTCAATCCAAACGCCAAAGTTGATGTGAAAAATAAGGTCAGCACAACAAAAACGCATCGACCTCCGTTCCTGGTTCGCACCCAGCTACTTTTGATTTTGGCGCTAGTTTCATCAAAAAGTTGGCAAAAATTTTTGCTTTCGAAACCCTTTACTTTTTCAGAAGGATTTCGAAGACCCACACGTGCAAGCACCGGATATTGCTTGTAATAAGTACACCACACACCTTGGTGGAGTGAAGAGCTGGCAAGTTTATACTCGAGTACTACTCGCTCAGGCCACAACACCTCTAGAGAAACTTAGCGCCAAAAGCTCTATTTATGCTTATTCCCTGCGCCAGCCTTCGATTCCTACCAGGGTCGCACTTACTTTTTGTCCTTTTTCTGTGATAATATTATATTATGGCAATTTTTTATACAAATCTCATGGCATAATATTTGCTAGCATCATGTGTCTTAGGAACTCGGCCAAAATTAATTTGATAAGCAAAGAAGAGGAATCTGAGCTTCAATAATTAGATCCCTGACTTGAAATGCAGCTTAAATGCTTGGCTTAAATGTAATGCTTCTTCCTATATTATTTACTGCACACACTAAAACCGATAATACAATATACAATATGCTTGATTGATTGATATAAACCTGAGTACATCTTAGCATTAGCTTAGCACTAAATAAATGCTTCGACAAGTTTGTGATTAAACTCAAAACCGCCAGGTTGTTGTTTGCAAAACCGCCAACTGTTTTTGAATTCCGCATTTCTCTTAGGTTGTGGTTCCTATTCCATTGATATTTTTGCTTGATTCGTTTATTTGAGATGAGATTGATTGAAACCTAATCAGAACCAAATAGGTGCGGAATTAAAAATTAATGTGCTTTTTCATAAAATCAAAAATCAGCTGTCGGATTTAAGTGTCTCCCATCGATTTATTATTTCCAACCATTATCAGATACAGTAAAACCTCAAAAGTATTCGAATATGTTGTATTTTGGAAAGGATTCTGGATTATAAAACAATTTACTCAGAATTTTGGATATAATTAAGTTCCAGTAACAATCTATTGATGACCTTCTATATTTGTACCATTTTAAACAGTACTGAAGTACATGTATCATCGACCTTCTTGTTACGTTAAGATGCAATGCGAATTGTCAGATTTTTCGATTAGCAGGTATGAAAATATCCATTTTGTTTGTTGCATTTTTGAGAAAGAATACGGTAGCGTAGAATTTAAGAATAACATGAATGAGATTCATTGCAACAAGAATTTACTTCAAGTGGTTAGGGGTCAATTAATAATTTGAACTTCTATACACGTTCGTGCATCTTAGAGTATTGGGAATCTTTGACCGTTTCGATTTCGTCATCCATTTTTGTTTGTAAAAAAGCCGAAATTCCAAAGAACAGAAGTCAAAATTGAAATGAAATTGAAGGTATATCCAATATCCAACTGTGATTCATCGTACAATATTGACGTTGCTACTACTGTCTTCAAATCAATATTTGAGATTTGTATTCTTTGGTTTTCTTCGAAAGAAAGGGTCAAACTTTCCTCATGCATTAGCATGCACCTGCGAGACGTGAATACAAATTATCCGAATTAAGTTCTTGCTGCAGTAACAGTTGAGTGAATACATATGAACCAATTAACTAATTACAGAAGAGTGACACGTTGAATAAAATTACAGCCTACAAAATAGGTTACACAAGTTAGCTAGGAAATACTTATAATTAATTAATTAAAATATTAATAACCTTTGCATATCAGCTTCGCACCGCAACGGCGTAGAGAATTGTGAGTTTTATTAGTGAGCTCTTGAGTTAAGATAAGATATGAGATTTTTATTGAATTTGAGTGAGGATTGATTGAAAGCAAATATGTGTTACCTACGCTTTAATCAACAACCCATCCTTTCCACGTTCAGTCTCCCAATATGCATGACTGTGAGTTAATTAATTTGTAAATAACTGAACCTTTGGTAATTGAGCTATCCTCATTGAACAATAATTTACAACTAAGCTAAGGGTATTACGATACTAATTTGTGTGTGAACTGACAAGGAGCTGCACAATAATGGCACTTGTCAAGGTTGGCCTATCATATCAGCACAACCAAAATGCCAGTTATATGTCTAAACACAATATTAGTGTTTTACTACTTACATAGATACAATTTATATCTCTGTCTACGACGAGTGTGTAAAATAGTATTAGTTCCTTAACTAATTACTCCGTTGAGGTGCGAATGAAGCAGATACCGTTTTGCAGCATTTGGTCAGCGTGATCCGGAATTCGGATATTCAGTGAAACAGATGAGAAAGTAGGAGATGCCATTTTCGTGTCCTATATTTTCTTTGAAAATATGGATACGCCCCTCTAAGTACGACTAAGATTGACAACAAAGACGGGTAGTTGATAGCTACTTAAGATTAGAACAGGTATAGAGAAATCACAAGAGATTCACTGGTTTCCTTAGATTTACTTCCTATCGTTCAACCTCAACTGCCAGCTTTTGCGCAAGTGAATGCTAGTGGAGCTCCTTTAGTTAACAGTTAATTAAATGCATAGGTACTACGTACGCCGGGTTACATATTGAGTGTTCGTCTTGTAATTGTACATTATTTGATATTGGGTACATTTTCCTGGCTAACATTAGGTCTATGACCTCCGCGCACGGTGTCATTAATTATTATGCCCAAATGGTCCAACTAAATATTTCATAGTGCTGAGTGCTTGTTCGTTTAAAGCGACGCTTGGTTCAGTGCGTTAGTTTAGTTTAAAGTTGTACGAAAAATAAGAACGAATAAATAATACTCAAATGTGAGTGGTTAAGAAAGCAATAGTAAAATAAATTAATATAATTAGTGCGCTTAGAACAGAGTTGTGACAAGGAAGCAAAAATGTAGAAAGAGCTTTGAACAAAACGAAGCGTTTGGTAGTATTACATTCATATTGCAATTAAGTCCATTATGTGCATATATTTCTTGTACCATTAGACGTTCAGTGGTAACCTTCCGTGTAAAGGTTATCAATGTTACAATCCGTAACTTCGGCCATGTAAACAAAACCGCTCATTTCCTATGTCTAGTCCTAAAGAACCTTGGATATCAGATGGGTCGTGGTGAGTGAAGTCCTTCAACGTCTTCGCCAACTAGTGGCCAATGGTCAGTGTTTGCTGGGCCCCAGTCGTGAAGGCCGTTGATTAATGAGGGACGATGTGTGAGGCGATGAGCAATGCTGAAACCGCCGCTACCTTCCAACTGAGTCAGTACTATTATCACTTGTCTGAAATATGGGATTGAAACTGCATTAATTAAAATTCAGTTTTTCAAATATATCTATAAAGTTCTCACGAAAATTAACCCGAAGCAGGTCAGGTTCAATTCAGCTGTTACGGCTAGGAAGCCAATCCAAGCTAACGTCTAGTACTGCGTACAGCTAGAAACGAAGCTTTGATTTCATGTGGTTTGCATGGATTGGCCTCCTTACCCGCAACTAGTACATGACCTTTTTCTGGATTTCATATTTGTCACTTGCAACAACAGAACGTTTTTCTAATTCGCGTTTGTTCAAGGTTCAAGCCAAGCTCCTGTCATTTACTGGTTTACCTGTGAAGAGGCGGAACTGCATCCACAGTTTTGAGCTGACTCCTCGTGGAAACCACATTGTAGCTCTCTTGACAATCACATTTGACTTGAATCCACTTATCATCATGTCGATTCTCCACAACGACTACAAGACCTGCCCAACCCTTTGTGAGGTAGTAGGCCGTCATTCCTTCTCGACCTTCGTGTCTTTGACCCCTTTCCATGGTGAGACGAATGATAGCATCCGCTAGAATGTAAGCAGGAGGAGCTATCTGGTCCGACAGTACTTTCTTGGAAGAATGGAGTGACATCACATAACGAGGATAAGGCGAATCGTTTCCTGGACAAGTTAATAAAGGAAAATTCGTGAAAAGGGCTACAAGGATTTTGTACAGACTTCGAAAACAAGATCCTTTTCCTTACCCAACATACCCGTGTGCCAATGATTGAATGCCAGCGGCACAGCTAAGTAGAATCCGGGTTCAATCATTTTATGACAACCCACAAATCCACGGACTTGTCGTTTAGAGTGTTCCACGAGACGACCTAGTACTAGTTTCTGAGAGTCACTCTGACTTGTTTCTAGACCCCGGAAGAGTACGACGCATAAATCCAACTGAGACCTTTGTGATTTCTCTGAATTCCTAGAAAATGAAAGCTCAAGTCAGTACTAAAGGAATCGGGATTAAAGTCTCTAAGAATTTCTAGACTCATTTAATCGACCACATTTTAAATTCACGGTTCCCTGTGTTTTAAATGAACGAACAACTATGATTTGAATTTAGAATACAACGTTGCGCGTCCATGACCGTGAATTATTGCAGCCCTGTGCTCCTAGGAAAAAGTGTAAATACGCTTTCCTTGCAAACACATCCTGTGTATTCTACGAGAAATTGAGTTAAAATAAACATGATCCGTACCGATGACCTTCTTGGAACAAGGAGATTTCAATCTCAGTTGCCTCCATGACGGTGATAAGGATGCATGAGAGATGTTGGAGATCGGCGGCTGGCGGAAGTGTTCCATGTAGGCGTCTCTCATGCCAACCATTCCGAACTTTGCAGACGTCAATACAGTCAAAGTATCTGGGCAAGAGAAGCAGAGACATACATAAATAAAACATAACGCATGAATAAAACATGAGCCGAAATTAGGGAAAGCAATTTGGGAAACTCCACCTGTGTTCCACTTCTTCGCTACGTTCCATGTATGTCAATGTCAAGGCGGACGGGTGGCCAATTCTTTATTCTAGAACCTGATTAGTTCCAACTTCTTTCAAAACAAGATGTGAATCATATTGATTCGACTACAGGTTCCTTTCCTAGGCCCTCACTAGCGTTGGACAATGTTTTCTGTTCTTCTTATTCGACGGATTTCCTATTTTCTGAGTTAAAAGTTGCAATTTGCAGAAAACTTTCGCTTGCTTACAAGTTACACCTAATTCAATATTGCCTTAATAATACAGCACAACACAAATTGAATTGAAGTTTACGAGGGCTGTTCTATGTAGAAGGTTCTCTGTGTGTTGAGAATATTAAAACTCGGGTAGAAATTCGTGAAGCGTACCGATTCGATCGCATTATAAAATTTTTGTAGGAGCGAATATTCATGCAACTTTCGGTATGACCTATACCTATGACCTTCCTATAAGCTGGAATCCCTACCTGCCTGTAAAATGACCCTTTGTTGATTGTACGCTTTCAAACATTTATTTCTAAGGCCATCTTTGCCTAATCTCAATGCTCAAATATTTCGTGATGATCTTTGCGTTTGAGAATGAGAAGAGCTTGGAAAATAGCTAAAAATTGTTCGTCACGATCTAACGATGATATAAGAAACATAAACATGCAAAGAATATTGCAATCCTACCTGAGCATGTCATCGAAGGATATCCAAAACACACCGTCGTCCGCTCCATGCGGCATGAGCTTGTCACGAAGCTCAGTTGTCCATAGCGTTGAGCTGTCACTCCAGTCCCCTTTCCAGCTGTAGCGTCCCCAAGGATTTCGTAACCTCAAGAGCCTGCAAAAATTCAAATTAAATATTCAGATCCGTCCAATGCTATCTATGGAACGGTAATAACATGAGACACGAGCATGGAACACGGTTTGAGGTTTAAGCGTTACCCAGTGAAAGTGAATTACAACTGTCAGAAGTCCTTAATGTTTGCATACAATATTTACAGAATGAAAACGAATAACCAGGTCCCTGGTAGTGAATTGTGTAAAAAATCACTTATTGAGTTTTTACTAAAAGAACTGAAGCTGAAAGGGTCCTCTCAACTTGGCCCACTTGGTGTACCAGAGCTTAGTAGCTGTCACTCCAGTCCTATCAAAGTACTCCGTACTTTGCGATACTTTTTCGTTTGAATTTCGCTAAAATGAGAAACCGAAAATTATTTTCGCAATAACTCCCTTTTAAAAAAAAGCCCAAACTAGGGCATGCATTTTAAACTGAAGCAACTACCTGGGGCCTCAATCATAATGCGGTTTCCATGTTATTTGATTCCATGGTCTAAGGATGGTGTCTTATCAGTGAATAGCACACAATGTACTTTCCACTTGTTCGAATAATGCATACAGACAACCGGGCAAGCGGAAGCCATAAACTTTCTCCAAATATGCATAAGGCGGGGTTAATGTTCCATATGCTGTGCATATTTTGTAAAAATCTGGCTGAAATTGATGATACGGGTTGTTTGTACTATTTTCACCTCACCTCAATCCATTTGAACCATCCACATTGAGGACGGAGTAGGCATGTCGAGGTCGGAGTCCCTTTTCTCGGTACTCATCCTCATCCACTTTCATATTTCCGCCACCGCAGGAGGCCCCCATGAGAAAACGGGCGGCATGACAGGAAAGGAGTTGAGCCCAGACCAAATCCCGATCCAATTCCTCATCAGCTCCACTCTGCTTAATTCCGAGTAAATAAAATAGGATTGAATTACATAAAGTAGGCCGGATGAGCATGGAGGAGCATATGCAGAGTGAAATCTCTCCAGAGCTCCGTCTATTCAATTTCCTCATCCAGGACTACAGGATGTGTTCAACCGACTCATTTATTCATCTTCTTCCTTTTTTAATATGGCATAAAAAAAGAAGCTTCAGTTGGGATGTCTCCGAATGTACTTACAAAAAGTGGAATACTCTCACAGGGACATCCTGTCAGCGTTGCTAAGCCCTCAATGGCTCTTCCAGAAACTAGGGCTTCGTAGCAACCATGGATTTTTGCAACTGCTTTTTCAATCAACGGAACCCAAAGCTGCTTTCGTTTAGCCTACAAGAGAACATATAAGACAAAGAGATGAAACAAAGGACTGGGAAGATAGGACCAACAATAAAAGGCTTCCCAGGTATCTTGAGTATGTACTTAGTACGTCTGTATCTGTATATAAATGATAGTATTATACATTTTAGTTACACGGGTCGTACTGACTACTATACAGAACGCGCACAGCTGTTGGCCGATATTCTCAGGTATTATCACCAGGGAACGAATTTCCTTTGCAAATACAGTTTTTCCGGGCGCTCGTTGTATTTGTGTCAACATCTCAAAGATTGACCCGAATCACGTTTTGCAATAGTTACTCAAAACTGCATATTTTAAAGCTGTTTTGGATGTAAAATCATTTCGATATTATTAGAATCTTAATCAAAGATTTTCAAAGATTTTTTCTCGCCTGCCAAAGCATGTTTTGACACATTTTTTAAGGCAATATTTATTATATATCAGTATTCCTTTCAAAAAATTTCGCAGGTTTTTCTGTTGGAACCTTTTTATTATAAAATACCTCAAATTCTTCGGCTTGATTTTATTTGAACTACGTTTTTCATTATTTGTTTTACGATTTTACAAGTTGAATGACTTGATTTTATACCAAGCATCTACTTTTTCAAAAAATGCGCAAAGTATGGTATCGAAATATGTTTTCATTGCGTATATTCTTACGGAATTTTTTTAGCGCATATGAACCTTTCTTTACTCGTATACTTCAGACATCAGAGAGGGCACAGGGCATAAGCTCATGTGTACATATGTTATGGACTGTTCCTTTCCAGCGTTGCTACCGCTCAACCCAGTTAAAAATTCAATTTCTGAGTCAAATTCATTATCATTATACGCGAAACTTACCTGAGAGTAGACGAGTCTCTTTCTCCGGTCACACGGTAGAAGATCATCAACAATGACCGTTGTCCAGGATCCATCCTTACAGAGTCGAATGAGATAAGCTCCAATGGGACACATTTCCCGTGTCACTAATATTCTCTCAACTAATTCCTTCCGCTCAGCTATGACAGCTAGAGCACTGAGCAACCAGCAGTTTCCCAGGACACCTGAACAAGAGGAAAAGCAATCACTCTAAGTGGCTCACGTTCTCAATTCTCCAGGTCCATTAGATTTATCAATCACATCAAATCCTGGTCTAAAAACACTTAGCGCCTCTGGCCTTAAGAGCTCCAATTTTTAAGCATCCACTATCCCTGTCTCCTAGATTGGTTTCACTTCCTCCTCCTGGCAGCATCAATTAGCATTAGTGAAAATAGTCATAAAGCTTAGCTGTGTGAAAGTCCTGCTTTTATGTCATAGACAACTGCTTAGGTCAATTGGAAACTTATTTCAATACGCAGGGTGGGCTCGATAATTTTCCCCATTTAAAAAAGGTTAACGTAGCGCGAATCTTCCTAATTTTATATTTTCTCAAAAACCATCCTTGTTTAGCTTTATTTTAATTTTTTTTCTTCTTTGATCAATTATATTTTCAATAAGTACAAAATGATGGACTACACTTGTTCAAAAGGAGGGCAATTATTGCATATCCAGTCTGCAAAATAATATCAGAGCTGTAGACATAATGCAGGGAGATCTGTATGTAGAACGAGTCGATTTTGAAGTAAGCATAGCCGAAATCAAATTCAAATCCCGAGAAAATATCAAAACGCTCATTAAACGCTAGCATGTCTTTCCATGTGTACTCATGTAAATCCATTCCATGACTTCCATGTGTGATTATGATTAGCGACTCTTCCGTTTTTTCCCCTCTGAGACGCTTATTACAGAATATAGTCTAAAACGGCTAATGTATGTGTTTGTAGGAGGAAAGAGAAAATCAATGCTTTCTCCGTGTACTTTCACTCCCAGTCGTCACTCATGTATGTCATGTTGTTAGGCAGACTGCTCCTTTTCCTCTTGGTCGGGATTTCCCTTGCCAATACAAAAAGCATTGCACCATATTATCTGCATGCTTTCATGATGGCACGTTCATTACAACTTTGCTTAGCTCCCAAATAGACTACTCCAAGCTCACACTGCTTTTATGCAGAATAACTTGATTAAAAGAACTCATTTGCTCCGTCTGCGTACTCGAACGTCTCGTATGTTTTCAATTTCGCGAAAATGAAATTAGGTCGCGACTACTAGGCCTGGCTGGCCTGGGTCTATAGACCATAGACCTTAATGTACTCAGTAAATCTATGAACGAAGGTTCAAATATGCCAACTCTGATTTAATGGAAAGCCAAGATAAAACCATGTCAAATTTCGCAATGCGTAATTTTAATTCAAAGTGTTCTGTAGTAATAAGTTTATATTCCTGAACTTGTCTGTGTGGTTGAGATAGGCGGAATTGAATTTGAGTCAAATACATAGGAAGTGTGTCTGTGGATGTATGTAGAATCCGAGCAGAAAAACCGACAGACCAAGAATTACATTATGCATGAGCTTGTGGATGATAGTGTATATGAGCCAGACCAAGTGGAATACTAAAACATAAATTCAGAAAAATAACCTTGTGAAATGTCAGAAGGTAGTGGTGTACGGAACACTATCCAGGGATTGGTCTCACTCCCGTGTTCCGTCAGGATTTCCAATGGCCGATTCCAATGAGCGACCAAGTCTCCACCGTGCGTTGTAATGGCTTTTGGATTGTAGTAGAGAGACCTTAAGTGAAATATACAAATATTTAGCAATAATTAAGAGGTGCAAAGGGTGAGCGCTGCACAAAAATCGAGTTCAGGCGCTAGGGCTGCTAACTTTTTTGAAACGAAGCACAATCTCTCGATCACGCACGATCTTGAACGTATGGATTAAATATTTTTTTAAAACCATTTTAAAACTAAGGATCGTATTAAAAATAAACGAATTCTTACCTGGGAGCAGGTGGGAAAGAGTCATCCACAAACATATCACCCGATTTGAGACAAAATGCCACAATTTCTTGGTACTTTTGTTTGGTTCCTTTTTTAGATGAAATCATGGCGTTGATACGAGTGGAGGAAGCGAGACCTCCACTATTGTTTCCACTTTCAGACGGGTTCCGGGGTGATTGACACATTTCGCATATTGAGAGTTTCATTGGATTCTTGAACGTGCACTGCTGACAGGACCACTTCTTCCGAATATTACAGTTTGAACCCTGAAACCGGATTTTGACATTTAAAACGTGCATATATGTAGCTATACTAATTAAGAACTGCGAGTGCTAATAACTCAATTATATGTTGTGAATAATCAAATTAGGAAAACCGAAGCTCCTGGCGGAATTCTCCGCAATTTGATTTTCTACAGCTAACCTAACAGCCATGGTAACTTGTAACATCCGGCATTTCAATTCACTCAGAAATGAGAGGTCTAATCTTAGCAAGTAACATTAGGTAGGGAGACGATAGACGATTTGGTTTGCCGTGCTAACTGGTTGACACTTCTTAACGTGCTAAAATGAAGTAAGTAATTGAACAACACTCGTTTGTAATTTTTCCCCGTTAGCAGAATCCGATAATTCAAACCAAGTTTACTACATATACAGTACTTTACCAAACTGTCTTATTATCTTGTGCAATTTCATTTTAAAAAATTCATTTGCTACCATCGAGTATTAATACTGAAAGTAAGCGTTTCAATTGTAAATTCCCAAGTGAACTAGCTTTTGCCTTCTTGGCTCTCTGGCTAATAATTGCGTTATTTATTTGCATATGTTTCGGGATAGTCCTCCGTTCTATGTACGATAAGCATCCTCAAGGGAAACCCACTAAACCCCGAGGAGCACTCAAATCGGAAAACCCTTTTAAGTCCAGTTCAAACTCAAGTCTAGCATGTTAATCGAGAGTCCAATAGGGATTTCGTACATGAGGAATTCTGTAATGAGATTGGAATTTGATTTTCCACTTCTCAAAATTGGAAAAGACAGGAATTTGATTAACAAACCCTCGCTGTGCTGTCCCAACTCAAACTCAAATTAGCGTCAACATTGTTGTTTCTACGCTCTAGAATGTAACGTTGAAAGCTTACCCGGTAGTCTTTATTCTTGTCCCACTGACACGCCTGACATCGACTGATATAAAGAGTATTCTGAAGGGTGCATAGGGGGCAGGTCCAGAATTCAGCCACGGCCACTGAGTGTGGCCTCTCAATTTTCTTACGAACAATGGTGTTCTTGTCCCCTGACATTTCCACCAACTTTTCTGCAGTCGTACACGAAACCACAGTTCCTAAGTCTCTTGATGAGAAACATGCTTCACATACTGCGACTGAAATTCCGTTGGCCAGAGTGCATTTGGAGCAGGTCCATCTCTGAAGAACGGAAAGATCCTGGAAATCTGTGTCCAAGCTCAGTAAACCTTGACCAGGTAGTGATGCACGTCGGGATTCCATGACCTTCATTCTCCCTTGGCTCGAGCTCGGTACAGGTTCATTCTCTACAGATTCATCTTCGTCGATGAACTTGATTCCGTCCAAGGTCTCCGATTCATTGGGAACGAATGGTGAATTTGAGTCGTCTTTCACGGTACTATGGGAGCTCTCGTGACGACTGACGTGATGATTGCGAGAAACAGCGTTATTCGATCGACGTGTATTGTGACATTTGGCTTCGAGGGCAGATGCAGAATGGGGTTGTGTGGATGGCCTATGACCATTGAGTGCATGGGACTGATTATGAGCATTGAAACTTGTCTGACCCGAGGATGACTTCCCCAGCCTCTCTGTCACATGATAGCCTTTGTTCTTCTTGGAGCTTACTGGGACGCCACCATCAGTCTTGCCGCATGTGACCGTTGGTGGGCAGTGCTTGTCTTCCTCATTAGCCAACTTAGAAGACCCTACGAAGGGCGAGTCTTTCCGGGATCTAAAGCTATTGCTGATCTTCTTTCGGGTCTTAATATCGTTTGGCGGAGAGGTGGCCTTATTTGGACTGTTCTCAAATCTAACCGTATTGTTTTCAAAAATGAGATTACAAGATTCTTCCTCAGAAAGAATATTTACAGAGAGCAGGACGTCCTGTTGATCCGGTGTAGTTGTGGTCAGGCCTTGTTGGCTCACTTCTTTCTGAGTCGAATCATAAGGGCACTTGAGAATTTTACTACATCCGGCTCGAGCTCGCTTCGTTCCTTCACGTTGTGGTTCTGGCTGTTGATTCTGGGTCAAGACTTCTCCCAACTCATCGTCTTCTATCGGTTCTATTTTCCAAGCTGTTCGTCTTACCCGATCGGGTTCAGGCTCAATGCTGGCATCTGTGAATTGTTTACAAAAAGAGATAATTTTTATAGATGAGTATAGTGTAATTCCGCAATCGCTCACAAATTAAATAGTGAATTGCAGTTAGTTTTACCGTGTATTTTGGAACGGGGTACGGAAGCGGCATCTTTACTGAGTTCCCGCTGCTGCTGATGAATCTGGCAGAGATGCGGTTGGGTTCTTCGTGAGTAATTAATATTTGTTGATGAGAGACGGGAGACGCAATAGTTGCAGTCGATTGGCAGTGAATTTAGACTAGATGAGTTCTTATTGCACGAGCTGAACTGCTCCGATTGACTTGACGTCAGATTCGTGACTGAGTTTCCATTGAGACCAGTTTCGGGACCGGCTGAGATTCTGTATTTGTCATCCGACGGTGTCATGCAACTCTGTTCCCCCTGATTGTCTTCGTAGAGATTCGAATCCGAGGACTGGCTCAGGACCAAGACATTGACAGGCGAACTGCTACTGGTCTCAAGTCCAATCATGCTCATGGAAGAAATGTAAGATTCGGATTCGGGAGTTTTTGGACTCGAAGAGTTTTCATTCCGGGAACTGCAGGTCACAGGTGGACTTCCTTCAGTGAAAACACTCTCGTGGGTGGTGCTGAAGTATAACGAAAATTATTAGTCAAAATATATAAAATTGAATTAAGCTCAATTTAAGCACAAATATGTAGCAAACACAAACACAGCATTCAAAGACTTGAATATACGAGCAGAACATGTAGTTTGTTTGAAACAGTATTCCGAAATATTAAATTCATACCATTCCGCGGTAGTTGGTTCCTCCAGACGACACTCGAATGACACAGGAAGAATATCCCCGTCTTCAATTTGAGCTGCTGAGTCATTTGACTCGAGATTGACGCAGGGTACCAATATTGAGCTGGGCATAAGGACATTCACAGTTGTGTTGACTGTAGATTTTGATTTTAGCTGAGGTGTGATCACAGTTCCAGCTTCAATCTCAGTGCAAACCTTCTCCGTGTCCATCGCCCCTATTATTGCCTTCTCAGTGAAACATTGTCCACATTTTTGTAACTCGGTCGGATTGATATGCTTGCAGACTGAACATGACCACTGGAGCACTGAGGCAATGGAACCCATTCAGTTCCAACCATTTGCTCAGTCAAATTATTTCTGAGTTGAGTTGGGGGTATTGACACACTAAGCGTGGATTATCATCACAATTGACAGCTTCCTTTGTAGGGACAGCCTCCAACGTCAAGTGTATCTTCTTCGCAACATTCGTAACAAGAGATCCATGGGTTGATTGAGTAGTAGTATCTGAAAATGAAAATGACAAGAAGATCCACACTTAATTAGATTGGATTCATTAATTTACAGTACATAGTAAGAGTAAGTAATTTAAAACCAAATTATGACTCATTAGAGACATGTGTTTAACTCGATGATGACGACTGACGACTAGAGATCACCGGTATTTCCGATTTCCATTATTATGCTGTCCATTCTGACACTACTGTTTCTACGGGCATCTTTGATCTGTTTACATTACTTCATTACTGAATATGTACTGTTCGTACACAACAAACCGCACCGCAGTGCAACATAATTAAAAGCAATGCAATCCGTATCCTATAACGTAGTACATTCTACAATACAGACACAATAACAACGTTACGTTAAGAGATTTGAATATTGTTCAGCTGGATTCTGTTACAAATTCAAAATTGACATTCCGCATCGTAGTAGTTTTGATACATAAATGGACCCAAACCGCAATACAAATCTCAATTAGAGATTATATGTCATGGTCAAAGGTGTGCAGTGCATGTGCATCGCTGTATGTCACCTGCTGACGGGTGGATTGTTGCAAAGGGTTGACGTTAATTTCAAAACAAATTACTGCCAATTGTGAAGCATAAGTCCAAAAAAGTCACTCAGAATTTGTTCCAACAAATTATTCGTAGTACAAAAATATTACAAATTCGCAAGTAAGGCGTTGCTAAGCTCAATTGTGCATAGTTACCTGCAGTTTAGGACGTTTGTTTGTATTTAAAGCCCAGTAAATTAGGATTGTTGTGATGTCCCACTGGAGAAAGTGGAAGGAGAAAGTCAGCTGCAAGTCATAGACACAGTCAGTGGACGTGGAGACGATGGAAGGCCCAGTGCAGATGGATGTCAGTTCACGACTGGTCCCTGTTTCCAAGGCTCATTCCAATCCATCCCGCAGTCCCCACGCGTAGTAGACACAAAGACAAGACAGACGGCTATTTCCCTGCGCCTCCGTCTACTACCTACTACTCATATTTACGCTATGCTGCTGTGGTACATACAAGAAACCACGATTCTAGGGACCTTCTTCTTCCGAAAAGGGATGATGTAGACTATAAGGCATTTTTAACACGCAGAGGGCTCGGCTCCAAACTGCTGCTTCTTGTTTGCATGTCGTGATCGCATACTACTGCATTCAAGTGGGCTCTACTAAACTCATTTTATCTGCCCAAACTCCCGGATTGGAAGAAGCACACTGTAGTCGACTCCGAATCCGATTTCCCGAGTCGGGTTTTTTTGTAAAGGCACCATACGTCTGCTATGCATCTACGAGGGTTGTTTCTCTAATTTAATGATATTTTCTTTTATGTGTGCTTCTGTCTCTCCAAAAATTATTGGCAGAGCAAAATTTTTCATGGAAGGAGGTTAGGCTATAAAGTGTAAATGAGATATGTATGAAAGGAATTAAATTCGTAGTCTCGAGAGCA